>JAQFXT010001532.1:0-17058 GCA_034683725.1 Strigamia crassipes | reverse complement strand
CCAATAACGGGGGGGGGGGGGTAATTAGGAGTACCCTCGAATCGGGAGTAGGGGGATTTAACTGGTCACGTGACTTATTAGATCCCCTTTTTGATGGCGTCGTATGACGGAATCTATCAATTGTTCGCACATAATAATTATCTGCGCGCTTTGTTTTGGTGATTAATAAATAAATACAGCAGTGTTTATTTATTATTCTCTGAGTTCTATATGTGACCGCCAGGCGATCACTGGCCAACGTTCGCAACCCCCGTCGCAGCTCCCTAGGTGGAGCTGCGACCCGTTATAGCCAATGGGGGACCGGCCAAACCGGAAGTGACGTGCACGGAGTCGCCAGTGGCCAGCAGGGCCAGTTGTTCCTAAGCCATGGCCAGCGACAGTCCTCTGGGCTGTCTCTTATGCGCAAAGGCGACCCCTTCGATGCACGATCGCTTCTGGTCATGCGTGCCCGCCCTGCGGACCGCATGGACCTGAGCATCCGTTCCGAATAGCGCCATGTGCGTGTAGCACACCGGCGCACAGTAAATCTAACAAAGGACTCGCTGGCCACGCGGTCCACGACGGCGTGACCAGCGGTCAGGGAAAAGGGATGGAGTTGAGGAACTCCATGCAAGGAAGCCACACTTAGGTGCACTGGCCCCTAGACACCACCAATTGAATAAAGTATCATCCTACATTTAAATAGTGCGTCTTTGTCTGTCTTTTGTATTTTAATAGTGTGTGTTGCGTTCAGTACCACGTGGCCGTCCCCTTGACTACGTGGTGACCGTAACCGAACACTCACATATAATAATTCTAGAAAGAATTACTTAACTCTTATGATTTTCTGTGTACATATTCATATACAACTTGTATCATTTTTTGGTTAAATAAATACAAAGGTATTTATTATTTACCCTTTTCTCATAGATTAGTCTACTATTCTGGCTAGAAGAGTAAACTGTACTTTACTTTTGGTAAAAAGTATTTAGAAACTTATTTCGCGCACAAGTTTCATTCGAAACTTGAATCTCGCGCCTTTTACGCCAAAAGCGCGCTCTGGTGGTAACTTTTGCGTCCTTTGAGGAAACGAGATCGTCACACAGTAAGCGCATAACAAAAAGAAATGTAATTCAAATGGTCACCAAGATTTTTGACCCAATGGGATTTGCTGGACTTCATACTGTCACCGGAAAACTAATTTTTCAAGATTTATGGAATTTGGAAATCAAATGAGACAAAGAACTCACAATTGAGATGATTAGTCGATGGATAATATGGCAAATACAAATCAGCAAACTTGCAAATATACGCATACCAAGACACTGTTGGAATCAGGATACGCTAGCTTTTTGGTCTACGGAGTCGTCGCGTATGCAAGATTTAAAACTACGACAGAACACGAGATGCGATTTATTCTGTCCAAATCACGAGTTGCCCCGACTAGAATTAATGGAAGCGTTACTTCTTTCAAAGCTAACAAAACGAATCAACGCTACAAACGATTCAAGAGTAATTTGTTGGACGGATTCAACAATAGTATGTTGTAACCCTGGAGCACTTTCTTCGGGGTTATACACAAATGGTACAAATTATAGTGTTGTTACAGTGTATGTAAATAATTACAGTATAAATAAATAATAATTTATATTTGATACTAAATATTTGTGTATGGAAAAAATAAGAAATATATTTGGGTATAAAGAGTACACTTCGCTAATCCCCTTATCTCCCCCTCTTTTACATTCCGATCAAGGGGGAGAGTGAGATATGTAGGGATTAAGAGTCACATGACCCAGATTCGTCAATCAGGAAGGAATATACCAATTTCTTGTCAGTCATGTGACCAGCCCTATATAAAGGGCCACAACAGGAAGTCAGGGACTTACCACACAACATTCGATACCAACACATCACTACCTCACCATGATCAGGCCGTATGATTCCACTAGGACAACGAATTGACCGAGGACCGATGTTCATCGATACCAGTAAGAATCAATCTCCGAATATCAGCCGAATGTGGTAACATCCACAACCGGATGAATATTCTGACGAAATATAGTCATAGACACGACTATATCCAGCATACTGAATTGAAATCAGGCGCTTTATGGAATTCTGGCCGTACCATGTACTAAACAATAGTCTACGACAGCACATTGTTGCGTTCAATCTATCGGACAAACTAGTGCCATCCAAAACGAGGGACCGAGTCTACTCGAACTCTTCGTGATAACACGCGATTGCAAATCTCCTTGCGGACGTCACAAAGCAAGTGCTAAATACGGTATCTACCAATGCCTGTGTAGATACGCGTGTTTACTGAAAAGTAGCCCGCGCCACGTGCTTTCGCATATGGATTTGGGACTGTGTGTTTCATTTGAAGGATAAAGATCCGGTTATTCGTGGCTCTAGGAGCTGTCTAGCTAACAGCTCGTCCTTTAGATTCTGCGTTCGACTTCTGTGTCACTCCGGAAACCCAATATAGTGAACTGGCAGAAACTAGAAATAAAAGGTTCCGTGAGTGTAACAGTCGCCGTGGAACTACTGCGGTACGAGACTAATCTTAAACCGACACGTACGGATAGTGTTGAAGACCAAGCCAGTTAATTGGAGTCGGTCTTCAGCCACAGCACCCGAACTGATTTTGATCAAGCTGTAAAAACCCACTAGACAACAAGGAATAACAGACCAGAGAGTCAGTCTAATCCTGACCAGATTAGCATCTTACCGTATCCGCATCAAAAACGGATCCGCGACCAAAATAAGGACCAGCAACCCGAAGATATATTTGTACCGTTCTGTATTAATAAAATATCTTCATAAAACTTTAAACCAGTATCCAATTTATTCCCAAACCGAACAATTGCATAAATTAATACCACAGGTAAGTACCACGTGTAAACTTAATAAAGTCGGATCAAGACAAGTATTAAATTGGATTGATGCAAAATGGAGACGAGCTGTTTCATTTGTCACGAAATTGATAGACGAGATAAATAAAAATATTCCCGGCGCAGATTGGCGACACTGCTCTGGTAAAGAAAACTTCGCCGATTTACTTACTTGCGGCATAGATGCAAAAGATTTCGTCAACAATAAATCGTGGTGGGACGGTCTGCAATGGTTATGTGAAAATAAAGAAAAATGGCCAAACACGAAACCGGATACGAGTGAAGATTTAGATGGCGACGTCAAAATAGTAAACACGATTGTCAGGACAAATTTTGAATCTTGTTTTGATCCCGCATCATACAGAAGTTGAATGAATACACTACGCGTCACAGCGCAGATTAAACGATTTCTACAGAACTTAAAAACTAAAACTCAGCTCCACCTATTGCTAGGGAACCGCAGAAAAGACTGTAAGTGCTGGCCAGTGATCGTATAATAATCACAATGTGGATTCGTAATGTCCACGTAACGTATGTTGTTTGGTGGAATCACCGAGACTTGGTTCTATTAAAATGATTTTAATGACATTAACAATGAACTAAAACCGTAGGCCCTTTGATCAAATGATTAAACAATAATAAAACTACTATGACCCATCTATCCACATATACTTTAAATTGCATTTTCCTAAAACCTTGCATTAAAACTTGAAATAAAGGGCTCAACTGACAGAAAATTCACTTGGTGGAAGCACCAAGTAAAACAAAACCAAAAACCTTTTACTTCTTCTTCTGCTGTATAAGGTTGTAAACTTTTAATAAAAAACTAATGAACTTTAACAATAGAAATACATTTTGCGCATTTTTTTCTAAATATTGCTATATATTTCACAATTTGATTGCATAAATAGACAACAAAGCTGCGATGCCACTAGCATTTGATAACGCGAGTTACTGCAGGGGCAACTTTGACCTCATGTTGGTGCTTGTACCAAAGTCTTGAGGCAAATCTCGTAAAATTTCATACAAATATTTCTCTAATCAAACATTTTCATGTCAAGTGGACCTAAGACAGTTGAAAAACCGCAGCTGATCTTGGAGCTTGTGCTGAACTCTGTGCTATTGATGCAACATTGAAAATTATCCCAAACCATTTCGATTATGCTTTCTTGACAAATTTGTTTCGATAATGTTTCCCATAACCCCATAACTCGATGCGATCCAATCCGCAGACAATCCATGATTTTTTTTGCTCGGTTGAGAATCGTAGTGCGTGTGGAATACCGTAAACCCTCTAGTTGTGCGCGGGTGCACTGCAAGCTCGATCAAATTTTGCCCGTGCTCTATTAAGTGATCCGCGCATTAATGGTCTGTAAACAATGATATGTATGTGGCATTTGCACTAAAATTAATTTTCAGAAAGCTATAAAATGCTGTCAACTCAAAGTTATTCCAATGTTTCCGTAAATTAATGATATTTATTGCTTTAGTTGATAATATTCGCAAATACTTTTTGAATATTTTCCTTTTACTTTTGAAAATGCGAGTAAAATAGTCAAGAAATGTGTGACTATTATCAATTAAACCTCTGTTACAACTGGGGCGTTAAATAGAGACCCGCACAATGTTGACAAATTTTAGCTTTCCCGCACTTAAATAAAGACCCACAGCCTAACAACCTAAAACCTGTGTTTCCAGAGTGTTTTCTTTAAGTGTGTGTTGCATCCAGCACCACGTGATTCTCCCTCGACCGCGAGATGTCCGTCCTAACACTCACAAAGTAAATAATAATTGAGTTCAATCAGTTGCCATTCAAAAATATACAGAACTGAAATAAAACGAAAACGAAAATAAATCTGTTGTTCATTACTGAGCGCGAACATTTTGACAAAACAATTTGTGAGGAGTATCCTGTAAAAAGCCTGTAAGCCTCTTGGTGGAGCAGCCACGCCAGCCAGTAGGAGGTGGTCTTGTTGAGATGTAAAAGATTGAGCCGGATTCAAATAAAGTTTACAAGTGAGTTTTTGTTAAAATGTCTCTCTATTTGTACATAAAAATACAGACTGCCCATTGGCTAATTATGGAATTTAAGTTCTGCATCTTCTCTACCTTCTACCCTCGGGGGTTTCTCGTCATCGCCCCCTGGTGGCGTATTAGCGGTGCGTACATTTTGTCGCTCTGTAGGTCTGACTGACCACTAGCCACAAAGTGGAACCAGAAATGGCGTCCACGGGATATATCCTCATGACTCAGTAGAGACTGTCCTTGCTTACACAGCAACATGAACGGTAAGCATTGTGAGTATTGATAGTGCATCCTGGTAACGGCAATTTAAAGCTGTCATTTCAAATCGATATTCGTGAGTCGTGTTTGGTTTCGATAAACTAAAAAATTAATTCTAATTTTTGCATCAATTAATTACTATTCCTCAAAATTCAAATCGACTAAATCCAAACGATTATAATCAGTTTGAAGATTGGTTCTACTTTTAGAGCATTATCGTGTTTTCCCGAATGTGAACCCCGTACGTAACCATTGTGCTTGGCAACGGCAGGCGATCGCAGCACTTCGGATTTGGTCGTGTTGTCGATGGTTTTTTTTCCCTCTCTCTCATTAGTTTTCATCAATTTGTTACACTCTATCTTCAATTTGAATGCCGAGTGTTTCCAATGCTGATGATCTAGTCAACATAGCTGTGGTTTGGTTAAAAATTTGAGAAATTTCGTGGTTGTGTTCGATTTAGGCCTATCGTTGTTCCAATTGAAATTATCCTCTCGGTTGTGCAAATTTTCATATTTTATAGAGAATACTTTTTTATTTATTTATTTGGGGGTGTAAAATCCAACTTTCTATCTCTCGGTGGAACCAAATGAGAGCCCTGGTCAATGGCTAATTTCTGTTTCTGTTTATTTGCCGGTTTTTGTATTGTGTGATGTGTTCAAAGCTATTGGCACAATTTACATCTGAAAAAAAAAAGAACTGAATTTGGATGTTACAAAGGTTGAATTTAAATTTTGCATTGATTGCTCTAACACCCCATTCCCACAAACATGTATGTGGAATTTGTTTATTTTGGTATTGTAAGACCACATTCCTAATATGAGTGTGGCATTTACATGTCTTTTTATTATAAGAAGTTTGTCAACCATCTCTTCAAATTTGACGTCCTTGTGGAAAACCGCACCACAAGTTGTTCGAATTGCTCCGCATATAGATCCCATGAAAAAAGAAAGGAAACAAAAATTTCATTCCATGGATTTGAATTTGAATTTTATAGTGATTTTTTTATGATTTTGTAATCAAAATAACCCTCAGTTCTTGACGTCTAATGCCAAATGCTTAACATTTAACCCATTCTTTTTTAATTTGATGAAGGTGCTGCAATAACTTTTGTCCACTTGAAAGTTACTGCTGTTGAATAAATAGGATTGTGAGTGTTTGGCACCGGTCATCGCGTGGTCATTCATGGATGACCATGCGTCGCTGGTCGCAAATACACATTTAAAAAGAAATAAACACACTAGACCACCATTTAAATGAGAATGCTCTTTATTTGTTGCTGTGTCTAGGGGCCAGTGCACCTAATGTGTTATCCTTTTGCATGGAGCTCCTCAACTCCATCCCTAGCTCTGACCGCTGGTCACGAGGTTTATGGCAGCACCGTGACCAGCGAGTCCTTTGTTGTAAATGCTTGTAAATGTTAATGCTGAAAAGTTATGTAAATATGAAGCTACAAAGTTAAGTAAACGTACTGTAAAGATAAGATAAGTTAAATTACACTAATTTTAATTTACGAATTATGCTTTTTACTGTTTAGTCAAAGACTAACAGCCAAAAGCAAAACGTATTACATTAAAAGTTAAAATATTACACCAGTGTTAAATTATAAATGTTGCTTCTTACTGTCTAGTCAAAGACTGACAGCCAAAATCAACATGTACATGTTTAAAGTTGAAATATTATACTAAATTCAAGTTATGAATGTTGGCTTTTACTGAATAGTCAAAAACTAACAGCCAAAAGCATCATGTACATTTTTAAATTTGAAATATGACACTAATTTCAAATTATGAATGTTGCTTTTTACTGTTTAGTCAAAATAAAAAAAAGATGTTATACCATCATTTTCACTTAAAATAACGTGACGTCATTGAGCAAAAAACAAAAAGTATGGAAGAAATAACGTCATTTATGGAAAACATGCGATTCCTTTGAAACTTTTTTTTTCAACCGAAAGTCGCCATTTTCTATTTATAAAACAAAATTTATAATTTTATTCAAATTTTAGTAAGTATAATGTTCTCTTTTTATTTAATTTTTTATTTTCTGTTGAACCACATAAAAATGTTTTTTTTTTAATGTAGGAAGGCTGGTTTTTTACAATAAAAATGTTCGTTTTTAATCAAAAAAGGCTCGTTTTAAAGATAAAAAGGTCCGTTTTAAAGATAAAAAGGCCCGTTTTAAAGATAAAAAGGCTTGTTTTAAAGATAAAAAGGCTCGTTTTAAGATAAATGTTTGTTCTTGCATGAAAAAGTTTTTTTTTAAAAAAATTTTAGTTTTTGGATAAATATCTTGTTTTCGACAATATGAAGAGCCCATATTTTATGATCAATATCTTCCTTTTCGGATAAATATCTTCATTCCTTTGTTTTAAAGATAAAAATCTCCGGTTTTTACATAAAAATCTCTGATTTTTTGATAAAAATCTCCGGTTTTCGATCAAAATCTCGGTTTTTTGATCAAAATCTCGGTTTTTCGATCAAAATCTCTGGTTTTTAGATTAAACATTCCGGTTTTCTGATAAAGATCTCCAGTTGTAAGATCAAACGCTCCGGTTTTGTGTTTACAATTTTTATTTTTGTATATGCCAAAAAAATCTTAATTTTTTGGATAAAAATATTAGTTTTTACAAAAATAATCTCTGGTTTTACTATTAAAATTGTCTGTTTTTGGACAAAAAAAATGTTTTTGGATAGAATGAAAAGCTCGCTGTTGCAAGATGGTCTCAGCGCTCCTCTGGGCTGCCCCGCAATGAGCAGCGACCTGTGGCCTTATAGTGGAAGTGTAAAGACCACCGAAGTCGGATCCTTGAAACTCCTTGCACTTGAGACGAATGGAAAGCCCCAACAGGAGAAAATGGACAACAGCACAGTCAGAGAGAGCACAGCCAGTGTCTCTACTCACTGGCCTCCATTTTGAATAAATGTAGACAAATGATAAATAAAATAACTGTTGATTTTACAATTCAAAATGAAAATAAGCCGGACAAGGATTGTTCTATTTTCACTTCTCAACTTTAACATTTATTCTGAGAATTAAGTTATTTCATCAAATTCACTTATTCAATTATCACTATAATTATTACAAAGTCTTTTCAATAATAAATGTTCATACTTCAGATAACTTTAAATTGACTAGTATGTAATATACTTCAATATAACTGTTTGCATAAGAATTTGAAGTAGCAAGTTCCTTATTCTAAAATAGTTTGTCCTTAGCCATTAAGAATTTCCTGCTGGTGATAAGCTTACTGGCAATCGAAATACAATGTAGTAATGATAAATCATGTTCACTAATTGGAGTCCAGACGAAGACTGATTTTCCTGCTCACCTTTAACTATCAAGTTAACTTCCTTTCTCCCTATCTAATAGCCAAACAGTCCGATGATGCTCCAGTTATGCATCGTTTCTCAGACATGCCACAGGCGCTATCTATTGAGAGATTTCGTTAGCTAATTACTATAAACGCTTGTCAACAGCCCACTAGCTAATAGTGTGGCTGGCAACACGTAACAATATGTTCTGTTTAGAAATTTATATTTTCTGTGTGTGTGTGTGTGTGTGTGTGTGTGTGTGTGTGTGTGTGTGTGTGTGTGTGTTTTTGGATAAAAATAAATAAATAAATTATCCTCCAACAAACGAACAAATCAATTTTCATATCTTATCACAAATCCCCATTTAAGTAGATTATATCACAAACTGTAACAAAGGAGTATGGCCATGTATATTCCACCAGGACAACGGATTGACCGAGGATAGATGTACATCGATTTTAGTAAGCATTCTTCTTTGAATTACATCCCAATGTGGTAATATCCACAAACGAATGTATATTCAGACGAAAGACAATCGAACACACGACTACATCTAGCGAACTGGATTGAAATCAGGCGCCTTGCGGTACCTACCGTGTAATTAGACAATAACCAAAAGGTGGTACATTGTTGCGTTCGATTTATCGGACAAACACAAACTAGAGCCATTCTAAAGCAAAGGAACAAGTACTCAAACCCTTCGTGATACACGCGAATACAAATCTCCTTGCGAATGTTACAAAGCAAGCGCTGAGCTTTTGTCTACCAATGCCTGTGTAGACAATTGCATTGACTGAAAAGTAGCTCGTGCCACGTGCTTTCACATATGGATTTGGAGCTGTGTGTTTCACTCGAAGGATAGAGACCTACCTGGTTATTCGTGGCTCTAGGAGTTGTGTAGCTAAACAGCTTGTTTATTAGATTCTGCGTTCCACTTCTGTGTCACTCCAGAATACTCAATATAGTGAATTGGCAAAGACTAGAAATAAAGAGTTCTGTGAGTGTCTCAGTTGCCGTGGAACTACTGCGACACGAGTTTAGTCTTAACTTAACACGCGCGGACAGCGTTGGAAACCTAGCCAGTTATTTGGAGTCGGTTTCCAGCCACTGAAAGTCAATTGATTTTGATCACAATGCAAAACTCCTCTAGACACAAACGAAACAGACTATTGAGAGTAGGCCTAACCCTGACCAGGTTAGCATCTCATCGTATCTGCTAAAACAAGGATCCGAGACCATCAACAACTAATTCAAAGATATATTTGTAGATTAACAATCAATAAAATATATTTCATTCATTAAATAAAAGTATCAGATTTACTAATACTCATAGAACAATACCACAGGTAAGTACCGCGTTAATAAAGTCGGATCAAGTCGGATCACGACAAAATGACTAAATTCAATGTTCAATGTGTTATCACAGTAGTGTATGTGTACACTTGAGGGTAATCGGCCATCACTAATCTTAAACAATAGTCAACGACAGAATCGTGCACCCAGGACTCTCTTCCAACTTCTAACCTGGCCAGGGCTTCCATTTCAAAAGCCATTGCATTTCTCCGTCGAAAACGTTTTGGGTATTTAAACTTTTATTCAGCGTATTATTTAACATGTCAAATTTATTGAAGTTTGAAACAAACTATAGTTACGCAATATTAAGACAGTATATTTAGAGTTATTGCAGCTGCTTGCTGCAGTTGCTCGTTCAGTGCTGCCATTGCCTCTTTTGAAGCTTGCATGTTTTGGATATCAGTTTGCGCCGTTTTCAAATCTTTTACTGTGGCATCCACCATCCTGTGGCAGTTCTCAGCCTCCAGTTGGCCATCAACCATATCAGCGGCCAATCTTTCTAGAACTGATTCCAGTTCTAGTTGGGATGTTAAATCCTCTTCTTCCAGATCGAATACCTTGCAAATTGCTTCAAGGATTGCTTTGGGGTCTGGGACCCATTGCGTTCCATGCGTACTTGGCATTTGAATGTTGGTGGTTTTAGAATGTTTACTATGTTTGCTAGCCCCAGAAGAAAAAACAGATGTTGTTGGTTTTTTTATTTTTCTAACTGGAGAGGAGTTCTGGTGAGAGGCATTGACTAAGTGGTCAACTTCCTGTACACCAGTACTTATACTGTTGATGGGATTAAAGGATTAATTCAGAAACCATTTACAGAGTGAGGAATTGTTGCTAACCACTTGTGATGCAAGGATTAATGTGCTGACCACTCTCAGAGCAAAGGATTACTGACGTCATCGCCAATTCGGGCCAAGGATTATGAGTTAGTCATAATCTCTTTATTGTCGCCAATAAGATTTGAGATTTGAATTACCCAATCCCCTTGGGTTTCACCAAAGAATGTCCTAAATATTGTTACGTGTCTTGAGCCGACACGAGTTTGGAGTAATTAGCTTACAAAATCTCTGAATAGATGGTGCAGGTAACAAGTCTGAGAAATGTTGTCATCACTGCGTCATCTGACTGATGAACTATTGAATAGGGAGAATAGAAACTCACTTAATAGCTAAAGGTGAACAGGAGAGTCAGTCTTTCTCTGGACTCTTACTGATGAACGTTACTTATGATTACACATTTAGCTTTCGATTGCCAGCGAGCTGATCGCCGGCAGGAGATTCCAAATGTTTACCAAATTACTTTTAGACTAAGAACTTCCTATTTCATAATGTTAAAAGTGTTATTGATTTAACAAGTTGTTAAACTGTAAACATTTATTATGGTACAAACTAGTGATAGTTTATAGAATAAAAAGAATAGAAGTGATAGGTGAACAACTTGATTTAATTTGAATAAATGTTAAGGAATAAAAATGAAACTAAAACAATACTTGTCTGACTTATTTTTATTCTAATTTGTCACGGAGTAAAACTCATCCTCTTTTACTTGTGACGATATAGAGCCAATCCTTTTTTTGGTGAAAATTTTCAATCAAGTTTGCACATAGTGAATTTTGTAGGCTTAATAAAAACCATTTTTTTTTTTATTGTTCATAAATAAAAAACACGTTTTTTCCAATTTTTTTTGGACATTTTATTGACCAAAATCGTTGTTTTCAAGCACTCTTTCAAACCAGTATGTTTGGAAACTAAAGTTTAGAACCAGAACTCGAAAGTTCTGATTCTAATAGCATGTTAATCACGCTGACGCCAAACTTTATGCAAAAATTCCAAAGGAATTCTGCAGAAAACCGGTGGTTGCGTGATCAATCTTGCACTTTAAACTTGTGGTTTGTTACAAGATATTTTATTCTGGTATTTTCAGACCTATGAGGTCTAAAGACAGAACATAACTGGTCATTTTCAAACCTAAAGAGGTTTAGTAGACAAGTTTTAACAGTTTTTTATTTTAAAATGATGCGATTTTTATTTGTGTTTGCTTGCAGTTTTCACTGCAGTGTTCACATCTTACACCAAGTTTTTGTAGCAAAAGCAATGTTTGCAGATACAACTCGAGTCGGTCACAGTCAATCCCACCTTTTTTTCATGTGAAAAAGTCCAAAATTAGCCTAGGGCGCCTGTTTCCGGGCCTTACTTCAGCGTGTGCAGCGTTATCGTGCCCTAAGCGTGTCCTGCACACACACTAGAGTGTTTGCACAGTTCCAATGAAGTTTGTTTGTTTTAGCAGTGTCATTTATAGCAGAGTAAAAGGGCAAACAAATGCACCACCAGTGTCTTCTTGCACCTTTCCAGTAGCGGTTACCATCATTGTGGCTAGAAAACAGTCATCCATCAGACTGCATCACCCACTCGGCACTAAAAGCTTTTTAAGGTTCACTTCCTGGAATGTGTTGCAATAATTCGCAAATTAAAGATAGAGAATGGAAGAGAAAGTAAAAATGTAAAAAAGATAGGACAATAAAATTTTATTCAAAACTTGATCATAGTCTGCAACAGGAAAAATGACAATTTGAACAGAAGAAAAGAAATGAAACGAGAAATTTAAAGATATAAACTGGATTTCCAGTCTTTTTTCAAAGCTGGTAGCCATCTATATTGCACCCATATCATTTTTGCAACCTAATGAACTCTGTGTGCCATTTGAGCTTTTCACCTCCCCTGGTTACCAGCTTGCCCCGCTCTCGGAGTCCCAATTTTCATGACGTTTGCAGTGTAGCTAGCACTTGTTTGTCATTGCCACCAGTACACGGTACGGGGAAGAGATTACAACTTGAGATCCTTTTGCAGCCACTGGACTGTCCATTCTCTGGATATAGGGGGATCCGCCTGCCTATGAAAGGGGTGTTTGAAGTCACAGTTACATTAAAGGGTGCAGATGCCTACTTCCAATGGCAGTTTTGACCAATGGGACCACACTGCTGATGGGCTGCGACTGGCTTGGCATGTTCGTCCTGCTGTCTAAGGGTGGTGCAGCAATGTGCGCGGATAAAATCCTAAATTGCTAGTTGGGTTTGCCTACTGCAATTGCGACATCAAGGATGCTTGCTCCTCAAGATGTCAAAGCAGCCTCAGCGTTGGTGGGTGTTGCCGGCCTATTTTATGGAAAAATGTTCATCCTAGCCGTGGATGCAAAGACCAAATGGTGCCAGGTCTAACCAATGTCTACCACAACTTCAGCCGCCACAATTGCCGTGATAAAGATGTGGTTTGTTAAGATTGGTTTGCCGTTGCACTTCCATTCAGACAACGGCCCTCAATTTACTTCATAGGAATTCAGAACATTCCTGAAATCAAATGGGATTAGGCACACGTTGTGGCCTTCCTACCATTCGACGATGAACGGTGCAGTAGAAGGTTTTGTCCGAATCTTCAAGAATCAAATGGACAAATAACTCGTGTAAAAACGTTCATTAACGAAAGCTTTGGCTTTATTTATTTTTGCATATAGATTGCATATAGACTGCATGTTATACGCGCAAAGCACCGGCTCTTCTGTTCACAGAATGTGAAATGCACACGAGGTTGCATCTTCTAAACCCAAAGTTGATGACTGACATGTCTCAATTTAACACGAGGCTCAACTTCGACGCGGAGGACTTAGTGTTCTCACGCGATTACCGCAACCAATCTCGGTGGGTTGCGGGCAAGATCCTGCAAAAGAAGTCGTCAACTACAGTACCTACGATGTCGAAGTGGGAAACGGCGTAATTTGGAATTGCCACACAGACCAGTTGCGTGGACGCACGTGTGCAACTTATTCATCTTTTCAAAGAGGGGTGAGTGAGTTAGATTTTCCACTCACCTTGCCAGTTGATGAGCCTCCAGTTGCTCTACTTGCAAATCCAGCATGTCTAGCGTCACCAATCGCTCGGCCAGCGACTCCACCTGTTCTTCCGGTCACTCCTCCAATTGTTCCGGTCATTCCGCAACCCGTTGTTCAAGCAGGACCGCACCACAACTCCCGCTAAAACCCACTAAGTTTTATGGGTTTACACCGTAATGATTGTGTGCCGTGTGGGAAAGTAAGTGTTTTTATAGTTTGTTAGGAAATTGCAAAGTGTATTTATTGCACTCTTTACATGTAGTTTTACATCAATTTAATTTAACCAATTTAATTATTCTGTATACATGTATTGTAGTTTGATGTTCTTTGTTGTCACTCTCATCTCACTTGCATTTCCATAAATTGTTCCCACAATTGAGGGGATGCTGGTGTGTTTTTCGCACAATACTTGTAAATCTTTTTTTGAGATCTCATGACGCTGACCGCTTCTGTCAGCGCCCCTTTATTTGTAATAAAATGCTTTATGTTAAATTCACTTACCAAGATGGATGCATATGCTAATTCTACCAATCAGCGTAATACATGAAGATGAAGACTCACAAACACATTACTTTTTTGGTGTTATTTTTTGTGTATTTTCACACGACTCACAATTGCTGATGACATCATATCACTTTTAATGATAATTATAGTTTCATTTGCATATTTAAATGACTTCACCATTTTCACATGAGTCAAGTAGTGCAGTGACCACTTCCATTTGTGTCAAGTGACTCAACTAAAATTTCTCATAGTTTTTTTGTTTATTTTATTGGTTTTTGTGCTGAATTAAAGTAAATTCACTATATTTTTCAACTATCATATGCAAATTTATTTATTTATTACACTAAACCTGAAAAACATTAAATAAACATTTTGATTACACATTAAAGAGAGGTGTCCACATACACCAAAGTTTGAGTAGTACACAGATGCGACGGTCAAGTCGAAAAAAACAATAAACGCCCGAGCGTTTATTTGAGGCAGTACGGTAGATTTAATGGTGTTGAGATCAAATTTAAGACTGAGGTTGAAATTGATTTGACAAGACTAAATCCAACTTTGTTTGTGTTTGTTGCTAAAGTATAAATTAACACAACGTTGTCCTAACTCCAATTGGTCGAGCTGTTTCACAGATGTAGTGGCATACAAAAGTAGGACAAAACACCGGAATTACAATCGAATACCAGACATTGTAATTGATTATTATATTATAGACCTATGTCTACATGATGTTATCCAGATTTTTATACACATTTTAAAATGGCATTTGGTGATGAAAACAATTGCATATGCAACGAGCAAGTTGGATTTGATAGTGCACAACATTCTTTGTTTTTTTGTTGTTTGCAAGCACGTATAAATTAGACTTTGCCTGATACCCGTATCAATATTTTGATTGGTTTGACCAACTAATCGCACACTTAAAAACCAGAAAATGCATTGACATAATGAAACAACCCGAAACAAATGTTTCAGATGAAACAACAAGATTAAAGGTTTTTTTTTTAAATTAAAAGCAACATTGGTGGTTAAATTACAGATGTGAATTTTAAATTTAACCAATCGTTTGTGATGTGAAATTTTAGTGTTTAAATTATTATCATGCAGAGGTGATTATATGAACACCAATATCCCACATCACAAAATAATCAATACAAGTGCAGATTGTGCTGAAATTTCTATCTACTTTTAACAAATTGTGTTAGTTGGTTTACATTTTTTAATTTTGCTACAATTAGCAAAAATCAATAAATTTTAGTGAAGATACTTTCTTACGTTAGTTGTTTAGTTACATTTTTAATGATTTATAAAATAAAAATGTTTGTGAAAAGTGAAATAATAGAATTATATAATAGATTGAAAAGTGAAGAGTGGTTTTGTTGAATTTTGAATCAAATGAAATATTCAATGAAAGAGAATATTGAGAGACCAGTCAAAATACCAATAATTGATCCGATTTGACACAGTAACTTGACAATGGTCATTTCTATCTGCTCTTCTATTACTTCTCGGATGTTGCTGGCAATACTGTATTGGATTACTCTACCAAGTTCGCTTTGTTTAACTGTTGAAGGTGTGAATATTGTTTCTTCACAGCGTACAGCACAGGAGCAATCTTTTTGGGGATCTATCTTGAATTGAATCTCCAAATATTGGTTGGTAGTTATCTTTGCTGTGATGTGATTCTCGCAATAAGATAATGAACTATTTTCCATAAATGGTAATCTAATAGAAAAACATGAATGGTGTGACAAATGATTCAAGCTTAGCTTGAATTTTTGAAATTTTACAGTAATTTGAAATTCCTAGTGTTTAATGCCATTGACGAACAAAGTAATTTTTCAAATGTTAAGTTAATAGAAACTTAGAAACTTACTTGCATTTGAATGAGTTTTGGTTTAGCTTTGTCTCGTAACATTTCTGTTCACATTCTGTAACAATTTGATTTCCTTGACAGGGTCTTTTGGGTGTATTTACTCTAATCAGCTGGAAACAACAAATCTAGTAAATAACAGTGAGTTTACTATCTGCAGACATTCTACCGTTTGACGCGAAAGATCGATTTGAACCTCACAGCTACGACAAATGAGATAAACGTATTTGGGTTGAAAAATTGTATTTTGCGACAGAATGAAGTTCTGCAATGAATACAATGAAATAATGTGTGAATGAAAAGTGAATGCACTAAATATATATCTCACTGGTACATGATCATAACAGATGTAGCCATAATGAGTGATCGTATTCTGGAACCACAAATGGTTTTTCTTTGGAATATATTGCTCATCAGCTAGACAGGTAACGTGAAAAAGAGGGCCGTGTCATCTGGCTTGAAATTTGAGAACCGCGACTTCAATACTGCGTCTCAATCTACCGCGAATCCGTATTTGAACATGGTTTTATCCTAACAATGCCTAACAATGCCTAATTTGACCCCCCGCCCACCAACCTCACTTTATTAGTTTTTTTTAATGTGTTTGATACTTAGACCGTTTTCCCGAAGAGGGGAGTTGCGGTAAATTGAGGACGCGGTAGATATGCATGCCCGAAAACGGCGGTATTTGAATACAGGTAATTATTTGTACCTTTCTTTAATACGGTGCACATTCCATATGCTGTTGACAGGTATGAAATGTTTACAATTTTGAGATCGACATTCCTCAGCTAGAAAAATAAATATTTGTAAAAGCAATTACCAAACTAAGATTGCATTTGGATCGGTTTACATTATATTTTTAAAATTCTGAAATCACGGGATTCTTTTGGAATCCGTAAGATTCTTTTGGAATCCGTAAGATTCTTTTGGAATCCGTAAGATTCTTTTGGAATCCGTAAGATTCTTTTGGAATCCG
>JAQFXT010001531.1:0-17063 GCA_034683725.1 Strigamia crassipes | reverse complement strand
TGTATTTTGGTTGTGAAAACCCACAACAGATGGCGCAAAGAACGAGCGTGCATTATCAAAATGGTGAATGCAGCCACTTACAGCCACCAATCCGAAGGCGAATGGGGTTTGATACGCGCTTCGGGATTGGTCGGACGAACCATGGCCGTTTTGTTTCGCCGTTCTCATTGGTCGTCAAAGCACCGGGGAACATTATCGAAACTAGTGGTAAATTCTCGCTTTAATTTCCTACGAACTTACGTTGACACTCCGGCAATGTTCCATCCCAATCTCCATTATTATCGCATTTTAACTTAACTTCGCCTATTAAGCGGAAATGTTTCGGACAAGAAAAAGTGTAAACTACGTTATTTAAACAGCATTTCTTTTCGTATATTAAATTTGCAATGTCTGGTTTCTTGCATCGAGCACGCTCTGTAAAATTTCCAAACTGAAATAGTAAAAATCACAATATATAAATTTAACATTAGTTTCTGACCTATGCATTTCGGGGGTTTAGTAGATACGTAATATGCGCCTTCGGTGTTCATTTCGCACGAAGCCATTTTTGGGCCGCGTAAAGCGAAACCAAAATTACAAGAATATTCGATACTATTATCCTTGAGAATTGCATTGCCATTTTTAGGTTTCACTACGGGACATTGTTTTTCTATAAATAAAAATTATATATCGACTACTGTGAATTAAACTTCGAATTAATTCTATATTACTCGAACAGCGAAAAGGTATTGCCAATCTCGTTTGATCTTCCAGAAGTACTTTCCACCTGTCTTCCGAGCAAATAACAAAAGAGTCTCCGCCATTGATGGTAGGTTCGTATCCAAATTCGCAATTATACATCAACATTGTGTTCTCCGGCAGCACTCTTTTGGTTTCTTGTCCGGCGGGATACGTAACAACCACGTTTGGCGAAATCGATGGTCTTTTGCAATCTACAAATAAAGTTATAAAATAAAATGATTTACTTACTTAAATGGGATAATTACTCACCTGCTTTGATCTGTTGACAATTTAGAAATAAAACAAAGAGAATTGGGTAGAGTAAAAACATCATCTTGTTTCTAAAAGTCTCAAGTAGTTAATGAGATAAAAATGTCCAGTTGATTCTCACAAACTACGCAATTAAATTGTTCGTGGAAATCAGCGTTTCGGAAAACACGTAATTTGAGCTAAATGATAAATTATTTAAATAAAAATCAAAAAAAAAAAATCAAAAAATCCAGATAACGAAGATTGCATTACAAATTTCGAAGCAATAATAAAAATAAATGTATAATTCCAGCAATTAAAACCGTAATACGTAAAAAAAATAAGCAGAATTTCGAATTATTCAGTAAATTTTTAATTTTAAAAACACAAAAAGAAAAAAAAAAATATTATTTCACCATTTTGTGACATTTGTGACATTTGGAATTATAATTTTTTTTAAATTTCACAAGTCTGGAAACAGATTGATGCGCAAATGTGACGTTTCATTAATTTAACGATTTTGTGATTTTTTTCACAAACATTAATAAATGCTCACTCGGACGATGCAAATCGTATAAATACAGAAGAAAAGTTTATTGACAATTCTGTCAAATTGGTCAAATATTACATAAGAAATAACACTATCACAGAAATAAAAACTAAGCAATGGTTAGTTTAATACTTGTTTCCAAGTAAACTATAAAAAAAACAAAATAAAATGACATGAAAAATGAGATCAGAAGACTTATTTTTTGGCATACAGAGAAAAACGGACAGAAAGTTTCAAACAAATAAATTAAATTTAAAATAAAATAAAACCAAAGTGTTAGTTTCAAAAAAAAAATATTTATAATAAATCCCAAAATAATTATTTATTAATATTATTAGAAAATAAAATGCAATTCATTACCTGAGGCTCATTTTTTCAGTAGTAATAATAATTACTCATTTCAAAAACAAAACATTGATTTACAATTAAAACAAACAAGCATCCCAAGGTATAATCAAAATTAAATTAAAAATGGAATTAATTAATAATAATATTAAATTTAAAAAAAAATTAAATTAAACTTGTACAAAGGTTGGCAGTGCTTTTTTTCCTAACTAATTCCAGGAAAAATCTCGCAGTTTCGGGGTAGCAGTTTGAAAAATTAAGTTAAATCCAAAATAAAACATCAAAAACATAATACTGGTTGTGGCACTACTTAATGGACGCGGGGGTAATATTTCTATAAATCAATATAGTGTGTATATATCAGTGGTTCTCAAACTTATTCGCATTACCCCGCTTTAAACCGCATGCAGACGTTTTTACAAAATCGGAAAATATTCCACAAAAATACCGTAATTTCACACAAAATTACGATATAACATTTCGTAATTTCGTAATTTAACACTTAATTACAATAAATCACTAAAATTTATCGGAATTTCACACAAAATCCCAATAAATCTTTAAAATTTATCAGAATTTCACACAAAATCGCAATAAATTGTTTACAAAACATTGTAATTAGTATAAAAAAAATGCGTTAAAAGTGTTAAAAATTACCATAATTTATGACAAAATTGTGCCAAATCCTAAAAAATTATTTAACTAATACATAAATTTTTTTTTTTTTAAAAAACCAAAAAAATTCTGAGAATTTTAAAAACTAGTAACCCGTTTATACCGCCATGTGGCTTAAAGCAGGTTAATACAATAATTGTCTATTAATATTTTCCACGACACCCTACGTCAGACAATAGGTCTAAAATACAAATTTTGCACATAGTTTGAGAACCACTGCCATATAATGATAAAATTCCAATTTGTTTTTATATTAATCATGAAATTAAGAAATAAACTGCCTCGCACACGTTTCCTTTCCCACAAACATCCCGATTCAGCTGCAAATGAATACAATAAATAACTTAAAAGTTACTCAATTTAAATGCTTCATTTTCACAAATATTTTCAGTATGAAAACAAATTAAAGCAACTTCACTTGATTTTTCTTTAAAAAATACTTTGGACAGTTAAAACATGTTTTTGTCTAATATATATATATATGTTTTTAAAAATAATTATAATAAAGAGAAATTATTAAGCAAATTAGCAAGACGTGTGAAATGAGGAACGAGACCTTACTTTCTCCTTTTTATACTTTTACAAATGAATCCTTAAATTAATCATAATTATGGCATTTTCACAACTGGATTAAAAATGTCCTATTAGGCTGTATGTGAAATTAAAAATCAAATAATTCCAACAAAATAAATTTCTTATATTAAAACCATAAATTTGCATTAAAAAAGTTAATTTTTAATGTTAAAATTTAGAAAAAGAATGTGATTTTTATGCGTATTATAAACGAATCAATTAATTAGATATAAAAATATGCATCAAAATAATTTTTAATTAAAATTTTATAATAATTAAAGAAAAAAAATCACACTTCCGGTATGAAAATAACCAGTTAAATCAAATAAACATTAAATTTCTATAGAAATAATCTCGAAAAACTGATTTTTATGCATATTTTGAACAAATATACATTAAAATGACTTCAAATTAGAATTTGATTAAAATTTAATGTAAAAAAACCATATTTCCAGTATGAAAATAACCAGTTAAGTCAAATAAATATTAAATTTCTATAGAAATATCCAAAAAAAAGTGAAATAATCTAAAAAAATTGTGATTTTTATGCATATTTTAGACAAATATACGCTAAAATAACTTCAAATTAAATTTTAATTAAAATTTAATATAAAAAACCACATTTCCGGTAAGAAAACCAGTTAAATCCAATTAACGTTGAATTCAAAAATAAATAATCTCAAAAAACAGCCACAAAACCAGCTAAAATAAGTTATTTTTAATCCGAATCGCCAAAACCCATTACCACTAATAGATTATATTATGATTATGTCATGATTCTCTCAAAATCCATTGCCAATTTAAAAAAAAAATATATGAATGTTATGAACTTATGTACACTAAAATTTCTTTCACAATCATCAATTCCATGCACGCGAAACATTAAATAAACTGTACAACAAATCGAAACTAAATAGATAATAAAAAGAGGTAACGATAGAAGAAAGCAATAATTACAAAGATGATACCAAATATGAAAACCTGTCAATAAATTATGTTACATCTCAAGATATTTGTCTAAAAATGAAAAAATTATCTCGTATTTCGTTTTTTTTCCGGAGATGTTTCTTGAAAAAGAACACACAAAAAAAAAATGTCGGAAAAATCTAAATTTCAACTATTTTTTTTCTGCATTAATAAAAAAATGTGGACTAGCTTTCGTGGTGCATTAACGTTCTGGTGGTCTTTCCGAAAGACAAGGTCGTTTTCGTTCTCGGCAAAATTTCTTATGCACAGGCCAGTCCTTTTGTTGGCAGTACGTACCACAGTACCGCGCTTCTTGACATCGTCCACATATACTAAACTCACGTAGTTCCTTCTCCATATTCGTGCACGGAGGATAATGACACTCATAATAACAGGTACTATCATCTGATCAAATAAAATTTTAAAAAAATGGCGGATTAATTATCAAATTGAGCACAAAAACAGATCAATTTATACCTTCCTCTTCGACTATTTCTCCATTTGCGTTGTAAAATTTTGTAATGAAGCTCTCCGGATATTGCTAAGACATAAAATAAAATTCGTTAGTAACTAGTTGCCGAAGAACAAAATTATCGCTGGGTTTACACGTTAAAAACACTTTTTTTGGATTTAAAAAAAATTAAATTTAATATTTTTTATTGCAAAATATTTGTTTGCATTAAAAAAATTAAATTTTAAATGGAGGAACAATTATATAATGCATTTTTCTTGTCAAAATTGCATGTTTACTGCAAATTTGATCGTTTTTAACACAAAAAATGCAATTTTCAGTGATGAAACTATTATATAATGAATTTTTCTAGACAAGATTGTATGTTTAGTGAAAATTTGATTGTTTTTAACATAAAAAATGCAATTTTCTGTGGAGTGACTATTACATAATGTCATTTTCTTGTAAAAATTACATGTTTTAGTGCAGATTCGACCATTTTTAACACCAAAACATGCAATTTTCAGTGAAGAAATCAACATATAATGCATTTTTCTTGTAAAAATTACACGTTTTGCACAAATTTGATCGTTTTTTAACAATAAATTGCGTTTATAAACACAGAAATAACACTTTTATAACGAAAAATAAACTTTTAAACAGTTTTCCCCCTTCAAATCCAACGCAGATGCCCCATTTGCCCCTTTGATGGCCCCGGTCCAGGTCCCGCATCAACAAACAAGTGTCTAGATTAACATTTTAAACTCTTACCCACAAATTTTTAATTTCTTTCAACTTTATCCACGATTTAAACCTTAAAATCCACCTTAAATCACTATAATTTAGACAAACTTTGTCCCCCACGATTTGTACGAATGTTAATTTGTCTACATTCCCACACAAAACACCACAAACCGTCTATTTCTAACCCTAGCAAGAAAAAAAAAATATATAAAAATAAATTAACCCAACCCCCAGCCCAACTACAATCACGTGCAGCGCCAGATCGGAGATAACAACTCTGAGAAAGCATCTGTAATCACTCAAAATCAAGTCAATTTACATCCAGATAACTGTCCAGTCCAACACTATACGTTATTTCCACTCGCAGATTAAGTGATGCTGCACTAACGTCCACCATTTTCTCAGTAGGGGTTACACTCAAATGGCTTTCAAGACTAATCCATCACACGTCAACCATTCACAACACGACTGACTCACACCGGATAACTTGGTCAAAACCTCAAATTTTGGCCGAAAATTTGCTTAAAACGACGAGATTTCACTTTTAACAGAAGATTTTGCCTTTAAATTGGTCAAAATCTTAGATTTTAAGCATTTTTGAACGAAAATTCGCTTAAAACGTTTACTGTATTAAAAAACATTACATTTTAGTTCTTTTGATGCGTAGAAATCGACGTAACTGTAACAAATTTTGATTTTTTTTAAGGTTTAAATATCCGATTTTTTTTTTACCTCTTCCACAGGATCAGCCGGCAACTGTTGTATGGCAACCCAATATAGTGACTGTTCTCGGTTCTTAGTATGTGGTTCTTCAAAAATTGGTTCTTTTGTGTTACAGGAAACTAATGCAAGATTTTCCATCCTATTGTCTACAGTTACGCCGTTTTTATGAATTACTTTAAAACCTGGAGCAATTCCTCCCGAATGTCTCTCCCTAAAAAAAAAACCAAAAAATTAATAAAATTTAAAGGAAAAAATCGAAAATTTAAAAAAAATCGAAAATTCCCACATAAATAATTGTTTAAAAAATCGAAAAAAGCCAAAAAAATGCCAAAAAAAAATGCAAAAAAAATCGAAAAATGCAAAAAAAAGCCAAAAAAATCGAAAAATTAAATTAAAAATGCAAAAAAAATCCTAAAAATGCCAAAAAAATCCAATAAAAATCCCAAAATATCCAATAAAAGAAACAAAAATCCAAAAATTAAATGAAAACACAAAAAACTAACAAAAACCCCAAATTACCACAACAATTCATGAACATGTTGTCCCGAACTTCGTCCTCTGTTAATGTCGTATGCGTATGCGTATATTTTAGCTCCATTTCCATCTCTATCTACCTCCACCCTCGCCTATAATAAAAAAAAACAAAAAAAAAAAACACAAAATAAACAAAAAAATTCTTTTTTATTTCACCAAATCACGTGTCACTGACCTCAAACGCATATTGCTGAACTAATTGTATATCACGTTCATCTAGCAGCGCGTACTTTGTCTAAAAAAAACAAAAAAAAAAAAAAAAATTAAAAAAAATTTCAAAAACAAACAAATATGGAAATACACATCAATGACAGTTGCAGCCAACCGACTGTATCCCATGTGTGATACAGCAACAGCTGCCAGTGAAAAACGACTCCTACCACTACTACCATCATTATTATAATCACCACATGGTGGACAAGGGCTGCTAGTCAACTAGTCTCTACATCCACTCCACTGTCTTTCGAGGTCAATATTTGCTTAAAATTAAACACTTCTTAACTTACTTTTCATTATTTTCATACAAAACAATAGAAAAACCTCAAAATTGCACAATTTTCAACAAAAAAAGTGCAAAATGACCCCATAATGAAGCTCCTCGCTTCCTCAATGCTCTTTTATAGTCATTTGACCTTCGTTAAATTGTTTTTATTTACTTTTTTTAAATTTTTTTTATTTCACCGGAGTTTCGGTGTTTGGTCGGCGGCGGCGGGTCGACCTGCTCCCGCATGCGGGCGCGAACTTCGTCGGGATATAACAAACTTTGTATCTGCATCGATCCCAGCATTCCCGGTTTTTATCCGGGGACGGAATATCGTTTATGGACAGTCAAGTTTTGTTCATAATGCGAGAGGATGATGAATAGTATAAATACAAGAGGGGAAGAATTAGAGCGGTCTCAACTTGGCATTAATCTTAAAAGGCACCTGGCTTTTATAATACAAACTCCTCGCCTCTCAAACCGCCAGACTGTCACGTGATTTATTGTCTGCCGTACTAAAACCACCAAAAAAATCATTTTTAATAGTTTTTTGATGAAATAATCATAAATAAATCACTTAAAAATAAAAATTTAAATATTTTAAAACTTTTTTTGTAAAAAAAATCAAGAAAAATCAAGAAAAAGTGATTAAAATGACCCGACTTTGACCGTTAACTTTTAAAATCCATTTCCCATAATACAAATCGAATTTCGATGCATTTCGTCAAAATTCAAATGTCAAATTCATTAATTCAAATTTTCACTTTTTTCTCAAACTTTCGACCGGAAATACCCCCAAAATCTTTTTAAAGAACAACTAATACACAAAATTCCCACATTTCCCTCGCTGTTAACCCGTTTTTGTCACATTTTCATTCAAATTCTCAAAAATTTTATTCGCTTTTCCGAGGCCGAAAAAAGCCAACCACTTAGCACAAACACGACGAATCGAAATCGCAGTTTCCGCCACTCTTTTGCACTAAAACTCGTGGTCAGTTGGTCAAAACATATTCGCAGTGGTTCTGGCACGCATTCGGCGTATTTTTTCGCCTTTCTAACGACCAACACACGAGTTTGCGGTCTTTTGTTTCCTCGCTTGATGTGTCGCGCCATGTTTGAGCCGAGAGAGAAGCGAGTGCGGGCGCTTTGTTTTCTCTCCGATAATTTGTTGATTTTTTACCTTTCCAGCCGCTCTTCCTAGCCGTACTATTCCTAGTTTGAATCCGGACATGGGAGGACTGTTATCTCCTAATTCCAACAATATTTTCATGAAAAAAACCTTTCTTTTTCAAGGAAGTACACACGACACTAGTGAAGTTGCCGCCGACTACCGGATAAATGTTAATGGCGCTCCTTCGTACCTCTTTAGACACGTGCAAGTTGCTCGCAGATGTCGACCAATCAGCGCAGGGTTACTCAACACCCGCCCAAAAATATTACAAAATTTTATTTAAATTAAATTGACATTTTGATTTTTATCGTTGAAATTTGAATTAATAAAGCATTTAAAATTGTATCGGAGTAATATTTGAATTTTATTTTTGGATCCAAAATGGCGTCTGGATAAATTTATTGTAGCGTGAATAAATAACTCACTCACTATAAAGCGATTCATGGACATAAAAATGTAAAAAAAAAAAAATTAATAACGTTAAAATTAAACCATATTTTAAATATTTTGTTCGTTACTGGAATATTAATGGTTATGTGGTTTCACTGATTTATGCAAAACGACATTTTGGTTCCTTTTTTTAAATCACAAGACGACACATCACATCACCATGAAACATCACTATTTTAATAAAAATCCGACTACAAACAAAATGCACATGACAAAAAAAATCTTCTAGTGAAATAACAATAAACAGTGAATAAATTGCTTCATATAATTCAAACTTTCTCTGCATATATAAACCATTATGATTATACAATTTGCCAAAAAAAAACTTGTATATAATAATAATAATAATAACTTCATTACTCTGCTCCCTATTTGAATTTTAAACATTATGAAATTATTACAAACACAAATATAAAAAAAAAAAATAAAAATTAAATCTCCATATTTTAGTTCCCGAACAATACAAATACAAATGTAAGAACATAACTCGATTAACCACGATTAAACGTCAAATAATTAAAACATTCAATTGTACTATAATTAAAAATGTATTCTTATCAAATATAAATCATTACCTGACTGTACTCTTTATATTTCGTTATAAATAATCTACGGTTCATCACTTATTACAATTTCCGCAATGTCGTATCATTAAAAAAATGTTTCACCTCAAAATATAGATATATTTATACATTTTAAACAAATAATAATATATATGTAATATATAATAATGAAATTAATCGTTCTAGGAGATAAAAAAAAATGATTTTATAAAATGTTTTTATGTGCTAGATTCTAGAATTTGGAGAATTTACAACAAACTCAAGTGATTTCATCGTATTGAACAAATTTTGCTGATTCAATGTCTTCTTTTAGCTGGTCTAGTTCCTCGTCCGCGTACGCCCGTTTCATACCCCTCGGGAGACCCCTGCACGAGGTCAAATTAAGCGTTCGTAAAAGGTGACATTTACTCAGCACTTTTCTGTAAAGATAGAGAAAAGAAAATTGGAATTTTTTGAATTAATTTTAGCTTTTAATACGCACTTTACGGACTCAAACGTAACTGAAGACCCGCAGAGATCCATGAATCGCAGTTTTGATGTTTCAGGATCAATGGTTAAGGCAGTAATTGCTAAATCTATAGCTTGGTTGATATGGTTGTTCCACGAAAGGTCTATTTCGATTAAGCTGTGCTTCCACTACAAAAATAAAATTCGTGTTTAATTAAATTAGGGTAAATTGCATCGTGTTTATATCTTTGCACAGTAAATTACGACAAATGTATCGTATTTACAATATTTTTCACAGTAATTACGATTTAATTTATCGTATTTACAATATTTTTCGCAGTAATTACGATTTAATTTATCGTATTTACAATATTTTTCACAGTAATTACGATTTAATTTATCGTAATTTCAGTACTTGCAATGTAAGTTGCATAATTGTAAGTGCATAATATTTATCATCATTCCAGCATTTTCAACATAATGTGCAACCTAACCTAACTTATTGATCATAATTTCAGCATTTACAGCGTAATTTGCATCGTATTGGTCGTAATTTCAGCATTTACAGTGTAATTTGCGTCGTATTGTTCATGATTTCAACATTTCGAACGTAATTTGCATCATATTTATCATTACTTCAGCATTTATAATGTAATTTGCATTGTATTTATCCTAATTTCAAAATTTACAATGTAATTTACATCGAATTTACATCGCTTACACAGCAATTATGACAAATTGCACCGTATTTAGATCGTTTACGCAGTAATTGTGTCAAATTGCACCATATTTACATTATTTACGCAGTAATTATAACTAATTTATCATAATTTCAGCATTTACCGTGTAATTTGCATCTCATTTACCATGATTTCAGCAATTACAATGTAATTTGCATCATGTTTACATCATTTACACAGTAATTATAACAAATTGCATCGTATTTACACCATTTACAATGCAATAATACTCACTGCATCTAAATTACACGATTTACAACACAATTATGGCTTAGCGCATCATATTAAAGCTACTTATAGCCTAAATATGACTAATTACATCGTATTTACACCAACATTCATTCCCCTAACAAAACAATTACAATAATACAATATGTAACCTTTTGCATAACCAATTCCAATTGTGCATCCATAGCGGCTGGACACTGAGACAAGAAAAGCGATTGCAGATTCCAAGCCGGAATACGAATCAAACTTGAAGTTGTAATTCGTTTGCAACCGCGCACATCGAGTAACTGCAATTCTTCCGACGATTTCAAAATCCTACACCAAAAAAAAAAAAAATTTATATCACATATATTTTATACATAACTATAAATAACAAAATCCTTCACCTGTCCAAACCAGAATCCTCAATGGTCGATATAAACCCATCGCCTTTCCCAGCGATACTCAACTCTCTCAATTTAGGAAAACCTCGTGCAGAAACCTAAATAAATAAAAAACAATTAATTCTAAAATTAAATCCCGTAAACGTATTTCCACACTTGTAAATGTAAAGGCACATTAGCGAGCCGAATTGAAGTGTTCGCGAGACGAAGTATTTCTAAATTCGGACACCCCTCTTGCAATTTCTCGATATTCAGAGTTATCACATCCCGATTAGTCGTCTGGACGTTCGAAAAATCCAACGTTTGCAGCCGCGGACATTGTTCCTATTCAATTAAATCATTTTATAAATCAATTTCACAAAAACCGAGCCGTACACTCACGGAAATGCAATTAAAAATCATCGAAACACCAGTCACGGTGTTGTTAGCCATGGAAAAATAAACAATATTTTTACCCGATTTACTCATTAAATATTTCAATGAAAGATGGGACACTGGATTCACCGCCCTGGAATAATGCTAATAAAAAAAAAAAATTATTTTACTTCCTAAACAAAATTTATGTCACGTTTATCTCACCGCGATGTGCGATAAATCTATTTTGGACAAATGAACGCAGTTATCGGCCAATAACTTCACGTCAGCGGCAGATAGCTTTTTGCATCCTGACAGATTGATGTTGGTTAAATGCGGACAATTTTCAATCACGGCCTGAAAAATACAAATAAAATAAAATATATTTTAAAATTTTAAAGAGACAGTCTGGCCATTACACGTTCGATACCGCGACGTAACGAATTTTTGTTATAACGAATTTTTTTTAGATGACTTGGTTAGTTTTCCATAGAACACAGTGTTAAAAAATTTCGATATAACGAATTTTGATATTACGAATTATTCGTTATAAAGAACCAAGTTTTTAAGAACTCTTTAACACCCACGAGCCCTTTTTATAACGAATTTTGAAAATTAATCGCACGACTCGCTCGTTTACACGCTACCCCAGAAAATTTCATTTTTAAAATTGATGAAAATGAAAATTTTATTTTAAAAAATACTCTAAAAAGTTAAATTCAAGCAAAAATCACCATGTGTATAAATAAATAATGTTTTTCATGATAAACATAAATTTGTTTTCAGTTACAAAATTAAAAAAAAATATTTTTATTGTAATTTTTTTATAAGGAACTTTCTTTATATATAAAAAAACAGATTTTCGAGTCCCTTGCGATTCGTTATAACGAAGTTCGACTGTATTAAAATTTTTGTGCATAATAAAAATTTTTCTTTTAATTCTAAAAAAGAATTCAAAATATGCCAGACCGTCCCTTTAATTAAATCTGTTACTTTAATTCCTCGGGGTGTAATTGGCACCCCCCATTTGCTTAAATTCAATTCCTTCACGTGACTTAATCGATTTTTGCAAAGCCAGATGAATTTCTCTTCGTTTTTGACTTTCGATAACGACATGTCGACAGTTTCCCATAAACTGGAGTCGTACGTAGCGCGCTCCCATAAGGTACAAACTTTAGCTGCTCTGTTTAAAATAAATAAAAATTAATTATAGAAATTATAAAAAATTATTATAGGATGAAACCTTTGCAGAAATAGAACTCCATCAGTACGAATAACAAGTTTAAATATTTTTATAAGAATCTCAGGAGGACTGGCAGTTCCCCAGTAACTGGGGGCGTCGGAAATCTCGTTCGCGAGATCGTGATTTGTACTGAACGTTGTTTTCTGTTTTTTCGCTATTTTATCGTCCTTCGGCTTCCGCTTCTTTCTCTTCTTATCGTTAACTCTTAAGGAAAATTAATTGTATATACATCAAATAAGAATTTTCAGTAGAGTTTGGGATTGCAAGTTACCCGAAACGGCAGCTCTAAAAACCGAGGTTTTCGCTTTTCCTTAAAATTGTTTTTAACTACAAATTGGATGTTTTGGCCACAAATGGTCAAAATTTGAATAGTTTGTGTCAAAATTTGAATAGTTTGTGTCAAAATTTGAATAGTTTGTGTCAAAATTTGAATAGTTTGTGTCAAAATTGGATGTTTTTGGTCAAAATTTGAATAGTTTGTGTCAAAATTGGATGTTTTTGTTCAGAATTGAAATAGTTTGTCAAAATTGGACGTTTATGGTCAAAATTTGAACATTTTTAGTCAAAATTTGAACATTTTTGGTCAAAATTTGAACATTTTTGGTCAAAATTTGAACATTTATGGTCAAGATTCGAACATTTATGGTTAAAATTTAAATATTTGTGATCAAGATTTGAATATTATTTTTTAAACGTGAAATATTCTTTATCAAAATGGAATTTCTTTAGGCCTAAATGTGAATTTTTGATCCAGGAGAGTGGCTGTACCCCCTGGATCCACCAATGCTTAGAGAGGTAATACAGTAGATCGAAATTACAATCCATGGATTCACCATTATCCAGTTTCAATAAACATCCTTTTCATTATTTGACATTTTTCCATTTTTCTTTACAAATTAAAAGACTAATTTCATAATAATTAGAAAAAATAGAAAACCAAAAAAACCGAAGTTTTCAAAAATTGCGGTTACCCCAAACTCTATAATTTCTAGCAACTTTTCGCTACTTTGTGATCATTTCCTGAGTCGGCAGTGGAACTACAGCATCTTCTGGGGATGTTTGTAGACCAGGAATGTACGTTGCATCCTCCGAGTCATCTGAAGGCCAATTTTCTCCATTTACAAAATATAGTACTTTGTTTTTCGGATCGGTTTTCAATCCCAAAATACCTTTTTCCATGCTAAATCTAAAAAAAAATTCAAAAAATTAATAATTAATACAAATTCACAAAAAAAAAAAAAACGGAAAAAAAAATGTAATTTTACTGAAAATGATTGTGGTGTTATAAAGCACTGTGATTTCGTCAAAATTCGCAATAACAATAATTAAAATCAAATTTGGACGAATTTCTCAAATGCAGCGCAAATGCGATTACGACTTCATGTCAATCAATGCGCTTCCTTACTAATGCCGTTTTGTGAATACATTAGGAAATATCCACGGGCAAAAGCAAAAATCCTCAGGTTCACTTCGAATCTTGCATAATTATCGATTCGAGCCGTAAAATCATCTTCAGTTCGACGCAAAAATGCTAAAATGTAAAAATCGGCTGGGGGCTTCTACAGCGGGGAAATCTCACGGCTTCTCGTGAAATCTCGTAACAAATTGAGCCGGTCGAGATCTGGCACGTGGTCGAAACGTACCAATCGCAAACGATATATTGAAATCCTGGATCCAAACTGCACGATCCCAAGTGTGATTGTGTTCAAAGTTTTATTATACCGCTGATAATCAAGAGGTAAAAGAAAAATAATGTCGGACGATGAAGAAACACCGTTGTCGAAGAAGCAGAAAACGGTGCATTTTGGAATGGACGAAGAGGAACCGATCCGGATATCGGGGAAGCCGACAGCGGCTGAAATGAGCGAAGCGCTCAAGATCGGAATCGAGGCTGGAAACATCAACTTTTCCGATGGTAGAAATTAGAAAACAACAATAAAAATGATTTTTACAGAAATATTTAATATTTTTTTAGAATATATGGAAATGGAAGAAGACGTTGGAAAAGAAAAACAAATCATGCTCGAAGAATTCGAAAGAAGAAAGCGGGTAAACCAAATAAAAACCAAATGAAAATCAAATAAAAATCAAATAAAATTCAAATAAAATTCAAATAAAACGTTGAAATAAATTGAATTAAAATGATTAAATTGTTTCAGGCACGGCAAATCAATGTCTCGACGGATGACGCAGAGGTGAAAGCAAATTTGCGGCAGTTGGGGGAACCGATTTGTAAATTAAAAAGTTTTATTCGATTTTTTTGTTGTTAAAAATTTTTTTTTTTTTTAGGTTTATTTGGTGAAGGACCAGCAGACAGACGAGAACGGTTGAGGCAGATATTAGCGAGATTAGGCGAGGATGCTATTAAAAAAAGAAAAGATGAAGAGGAGGACCGAAGACAGCAGGAAAAAGAAGTAAAAAAATAAAGAAATTCAATCATCACGATTATAAAATTCAATTTTAATTAATTTCAGCACGAGTCGACATGGTACCACGAAGGGACCGCGAATTTAGCGAATGCACGTTATTGGTTAGCTGAATATTCAATCAGAAAGTAATTTCATCTAGATTAAATTTTTTCTATTTTTAAATTTAAAATTTTATTTTATTTCAGAGCGCGAGAACGGTTGAGAAAAGCGCGTGAATTTCAACTTATACCAGAATCGCAACGGAATGCGAAGCAACAGGAGCTACATAAACGTCTACGAGTATGAAATTAAACATTAGGGGTTTCACGCAACAGATTATAATCCATTTTTTTAGTTTAAATTATTTCCAAACAATAATTCTCTTCAGTTGGCGTAAATTTAAAAAGTAAAACATTATTGCAAATGGCGCCCGATTTGACGATCTACCGCTTCAACGGTTATACGCGCGATATTTTTCAAACTACCGCAGCGATCTAGAAAAACTACATCTCGTTAGATTCGAATCATCGAGACGAATCGATCCGTGAATAGTAATTTAAAGTTTGATAAACAAAAATTTAAAAAACGGATCATTTTACCGTTGCGCCGCCCTAGCGTTGATTTGGACAATCGAGTTAATTCCGCTTTGATTAAACTAAAAAATAATCCATGAGCTCACGTCTTGCGCTATAATCTTAGGTTTTATATTAATGGATTATAATACAAACAAGATTATTTTATTTCAGGGTTTGAATATCTTCGCGAGTCAAATCGGCGACACACGCCCAGTATCGTTCTGCCAGTTTAGCCCGAACGGTAAAATGTTAGCCACGACATCTTGGACGGGTCTGTGTAAACTTTGGTCGATTCCCGATTGCCAGTTGATTAAAACATTACGCGGACACAACCAGCACGTCGGCGCGATGGTTTTCCATCCGCAATCGACGATTTCCCTCTCGCCGAGTGTGTGCAACATGGCGTCGTGTTGCGCGGACGGAAGCGTCAAATTGTGGAATATGGAGAGGTAAGGAGTGTCGGCACGAATTTCGGCAAAGAAATCCTTTGCTGTTTGTTATTTATAGCCTGACATCTTCCGTAGTGAGAAACCGGTGGCCAATATCGAAGGTCACGCGCCGCATCGGGTGTCCCGGATAGCGTACCATCCATCCGGGAGGTTTTTGGCCACTTGTGTGTAAGCTTATTTGGAATTATGTTGGTTGAAGTGGATTTTAACGTTTTGGTTGGTTTTTCAGACATGATAATTCGTGGCGTTTATGGGATCTCGAAGTGAATGAAGAAATTTTGCATCAGGAAGGGCACAGCAAAGCTGTGTATGATATTGATTTTCAGTGTGATGGCTCGTTAGCTGTTACAGGGTGAGGAATTTGTTTTTATTTTTTATTTTTAATTTTTAATTTTTAATTTTTAAAAAAAATATTTTTTTTTTGGTTATTTTTAGTGGACTTGATGGATTTGGTCGAGTGTGGGACTTGCGCAGTGGTAGATGTATAATGTTTATGGAGGGACACTTGAAGTCTATTTATGGAGTGTCTTTTTCTCCCAATGGGTAAGGGTGTTGGAAATGGTGGCATAATGGTTTAATGCATGTTGTGAGATCTTTAGTTATTTTAATGGAGAGGAAATTTAAATCTGTTTTGATCAATATTTTGAAAAATTTATTAAGTTTTGTTTAAAATTTGATGGATTTCAACAAATTTGGACCAGATTCAACAAAATTTGCGCATGGTTTAATAAGCCCCGATAAATTTTGTCCAAATTTTAAAAAAATACCAACAATTTTGTCAATTAAAATAATTTTTTTTTTCAAAATTTAATAAACCCTCACGAATTATGACTGAATTTTAACAAATCCCAACAAACTTTGCCCAAAATTCAATAATTTTTGACCAAATTTAATAATTTTTGATCAAATTTAATAATTTTTGACCAAATTTAATAATTTTTAACCAAATTTAATAATTTTTGAACAAATTTAATAATTTTTGAACAAATTTAATAATTTTTGAACAAATTTAATAATTTTTGAACAAATTTAATAATTTTT
>JAQFXT010001530.1:0-17065 GCA_034683725.1 Strigamia crassipes | reverse complement strand
GTTTTGGTCTTGTGAACAAAACCCCCTGAAGCGGTATTTCTAAAGAAATAGCCCAACCCAGGTTGACATCGTCACAAACAGACATCAAATTTAATCTCTTGCGTGACACTTTGAGTAATAATAGAAGCTAGAACAGAGGTGACACCATTGGTTACTGTTATGGTCATCAAGTATGATGGCAATTGATGATCAGAAAAAGCAGTTTTACTTTTTTTTTCATTTTTTATTCTTCATTTTTACTTTCATTTTTACTTTTTCTATAAATAGAATTGCGCCAAAACGTGATGACGTCACAATGAATAAAAAAAACTACCGTGGTTTCAACAAAACACGCCATAAAACCTAAAACCTAAAGTAAATTACTTTTGAATTTTAAAAAAGTAGCCAGCAAGGCAGTTTGCTTTCCTTCCAGAATACCTACAATGTATTCACCTCCATTAAAACTAATGCTACTGAAACTCCACATTTTTACTTTTTCATTTTTTATTTTTCATTTTTACATTTTCATTTATCATTTTTCATTTTTACATTTTCATTTTTCATTTTTACATTTCTATTTTTCATTTTTACATTTTCATTTTTCATTTTTACATTTCTATTTTTAATTTTTTATTTTTACTTCTTTATTTTTCATTTTTCTATAAATAGAATTGCACAAAAACGTGATGACGCCACAGTACAAAACAAAAACACCCACTGGTACCAAGAACTGAACTAAATACAAATACAATGTGTGACAATTTGGAATCGAGAAAGATTTCAATTATTGCTAATTATTACGCAATCGCGCAAAAGCGCGTACAACTCAATTTGTAGTAATAATTAACTACGGAGAAAAGGGAGAAATTATTATTTTCCATACAATCGAAATGGAACTTGACTGAGCTTCCTTGTAATTATAATAAAAGTTATATAAACAGGGTAAAATAATCATTTTACCCTATGACGTCATCAAGGGGACATTAAAAGTCACATGTTCGATAATCCCCCACCCCTTCTGAGTTAAGACCCTTGCAGGAGACAAGAGGTACAAGTTCTTACTTTTGCAATAAAAAGCCCCAAATCTCAAAAAATAATTTTTTTAAAAATAATATACAAATTAGATCCCAAAAAAAAGTTGCCAGAAAGCCCCATGCTGTAAATCGACCTCAGGGATTCTAAAGTCACTTTGGGCCAAGGGCCCATTTTAGTCCTCAATCCGCTCCTGAGCCAATCGTCACGAAAATTCATTAGTTTACAAATATTACACGATGAGGTCGTATCGTTTATTCGACAGTCATTTATTTGCCAGTAAACCTGACCTAACCTGACCTGACCACACCTGACCTGACCTGTCCTGACCTGACCTAACCTAAACTAAACTCATATGACCAAAATACAATTCATTCCTGGCGAATAAACGAACGAACACAGACATGATACTTCAATTTGACCTTGCTTTAATTTCCTTTAAACCTCTAATTATATGAATAAAATCTACCTTTGTCTCTCGTATAAACATCTTCAAAGTCCTTTTGCTTTTTCTTTAGTGTTTCTAACAATGCAAATACATCAATCACACAAACATTTTTTGAAGGACAATATTAACTTTACCTAATTTATCGCTTAACTTTTTTTTGTCTTCGGCTAGAATATAGTTTTCATGTTTAAAACAAAATTTCCACACTGTTGTTAAACATATTACCAAGAAGGGCAGGGTTGTATGTATTGTCGACGATTATGATGTCGACTTTTTGAATTAAAGCATCATGTTTGCGACGCCGCGTTAGTGACGCTAACATAAAGCTTTAATTCAAAAAGCTAAAAATTTGACATAGGTAAAAATAGGTTAGGTCAGGTTAGAATAGGTTAAAATAGGTTAGGTTAGGTTAGGTTAGGTTAGGTTAGGTTAGGCGTATGTCAACAACACGGCGTATGTCGACAACACGAACCGTGACCAGAAGTACTTACCTACAGCTTTGGTCAACTGATCTAAAAAAAAAATCACGTCTAAAATTTAATCAAATCATTAGTTTGAAAGTTGTGCCAACTTACTGTTTGCCGTTATCAAAGCTGTCAGAGTGTTTTTGTAGTTTTCTACTTCGTCGCCTTGCTCGTTTAGTTGCTTAGTTAGTGTCTCTGAAATAATCCTCTTTCTGGTTACATTAGATTGAAACAAAATTTTCTGCTATCAAAATGTTTACCTAAAGTGCCACATTGACGTGCAATGAATTTATCAAATTCGCTTATCTTTTGATTCAGTGTTTTATTCACCTCGGATGAATAAGCCTCTATCCTGCTATTCAGCATATTTTTGCTTTCAGCTGAAAGAAGCGAGCATTTACTGAGCTGGGTGACTTTTGGCACTAACCAAAATATTGTTGTAAAATTTTGCAAAACATCTCAATCGTTCCATACCGTAATTGCGTTCCAATTGCTCAATCTGCTGCCCGATATTATCCAATTTACACTATAGCAATAGAAACTCAATTATACCTCAATTAAATCTTCTATTTTGTCAATACCAATACTTGGACACTGTTAATTACATCCTTGTGCGACAGAAGTTCGTTAAATGAACGTGACAACATCGATCCATTACTCGATTGCTAAAACACAAGTTAATTAAACCGAGCTCTGTTTGTTGAACTTATTTCTACTTCGGTTTGAAGATTCAACAATAATTTCATCATCAACTTCATGTGAACATTATCGCTTTCATGACGGCCGACTTCCAATCGTGTTCCCTACAATAAGATCGGATATTTGCTATCACGGTTTCACCAAATTGAATGACCCACTTGAAATTCACATCCGATCGGCGAAAACACGCACCAATGTAAATTGCGACCGCATTCTTGCACGTGGATGTCCATCTGAATAAAATAGAAGTTTGTACACATTTTTGGGAATTTTACTTCCAGTTTGTGTATTTACCGACTTGCGGTCGTTACAAAACTTGCAGGAGATTGGATACATGTCACAGTCGTCGTAATGGATCTATCAATCAATTACAAGAAACAAGGTTGAATGAAAATTCGTAACAAACGACATTAAACCTCTACAAATTACATCAAATTGTAGACATTTTTAAACACTTTCAATTAATTGAGAAAAAATATCAACAAAATTTGAGAATTTTTTATTTTTCTGGCACATTTTAGATATTAATTACTTTTATTTTATCCAAATCCACTGGACGGTTGCAGTAACAACACGCATCTTTAGCCGCAACTCGTTTGTCCTAAAACACAAGAATTAATTCAATACTAAACGTGCGTGGGGGTCGGGTTGAGTCCGGGTTCGGGTCAAGTCGGGTCTGAATTTCGGGTCGAGTCAAATCTTGGATTTCAAATCTTGGATTTCAAATCTTGGATTTTCGAGTCGGGTTTAGGGTGCTCAGATACCTCTGGTCCAAAATCAGGACATTTGAAAAAAAGTGGCACTTTTCAAAATAACGTTTATTGCTACAATAAAACATCAAATTCAAACACTACACCATGTATCTGAAAATGAAGCGATTGAATTGAAAAATAAACTAAAACACACTGATGTGTTTATTTATCTTGTTTACAGTAAGTAAGTAACTGAGTGCAACATACTTTATTTAACGTTCAGCTTGATTATTTTAAATTTTTTAAAAAGTTCAGGACAAATCAGGACGGGAACCCAAATTTCAGGACAAAATTGGGACTTTTTAGAATCAGGACGAGCTTTTAAAATCAGGACAATCCTGATAAAATCAGGATATATGAGCACTCTAAAAATACATAAAACACTAAAAGAGGCACATTACGTTTAAAAGTACGCATAAGTGGTCTGTTCCGATCAAAAAAGGTATAAATAATTGATTTTGGTGGGTTTCTAACCATGTCGTTTTTGCCCGAAAACCGTTTGATTTCGCATTCAAACCAGCATGCGCACAATGTTGTTAGCGAGGTTTATTGAAAACCCTGAATATTGTGATTCGCATTTATTTGACCGTTTTTCTTGTAAATAACTCATTTTTATAGTTTTTTACATCATGTCTTAGCAATAAAATGCTAATTTTAAACCGAAAAACATTTGTATTTAACCAAAAATACAATTTTTTCTGTAAAATGACTGCTATTTAAATTTCAACGTTCGGTCTGCGTGGTTTATCCAAACGCATGGATTAAAGATTGGTGAAAATGGCGCATTTTGCTGCAATTTTTGCCAAAAAGAACGTTAAACAATAGAAATTTTCGATATTTATGTTGCGATGCGAACTCCAAACTAAAGCGATCCGAAACCAAGATTGAGGAACGAGGACAGAAAATCAACGACTTCCCGTACCAAAGTCTCGTAGGATCGCTGATGTACTTGGCTGTATCAACTCGACCCGACATTGCGTATGCCGTCAGCGCCCTGAGTCAGTACAACAACGATTTCGACGCACCCCACATAAATGCAGGAAAGCGAACGTTGCGGTACCTCAAGGTAACACTAAAACTCGGGCTAAAATTCGAGAGGACCTGACCGGATACGCTGACGCGGATTGGGCCGGCGACTTAGACACTCACCACTCTCACACTGGATATATTTTTAAATTAGTAGGATGCGCGGTGAGCTGGACCGCCAGGAAACAAAGGACCGTGGCGTTATCCAGCACAGAAGCCGAGTATATGGCCATTTCGGATTGTTCTCGCGAGGCCATTTGCCTGAAAAACTTTGTAGAGGAAATTCAGGAAAGTGAATCGCCACCGATAACAATTATATACAATGATAACCAAGGAGCTCAGCGTCTAGCCGCAAATCTGATCAACCACTCGAGAACTAAACATATAGATGTACGTTATCACTTTGTCCGTAAGGCCCAAGAAAATGGATTCGTAAAAATCGAGTATATGTCCACCATCGAGATGCCCGCGGACATACTGACAAAAGGATTGTTCGCCCCAAAACATTTAAAGTTTGTAAAAGAAATGGGGCTAGTGCAAATTTGTTAAAAGTGTATAAAAATGTATAAAATTGTGTTTTTGAGGGGGTGTTTTGGAATTACAATCACCCAATTACGCGCCCCTCTTCTCATTGGTCTAAATACGTTTTTGTAACGTGTACGTCATATACGCTTGACGTACACATATTGTTTTGGGGGGGATGTATAAACCCCCCGCCATATTGAAATAAACAATTTATTGTTAATCTTAACCATCGTATGTCTACAATTTGATCTCTCCAGCATCCGATGATCTCGAAGCATCAAGAACAAATATTAGATCGTGAATAATCACACTTTTTGCCGTGAGTGTTGGGATCATACCAAAAAAACAATTTGATAGCTAGTAAAAAAGTTTCTCCCATGATCGGTTTTAACACACAAGAACTAACTCGACATTTAGGTCCATCACCAAAACAAAAAATAAAAAGGTAAATAGGTGTAAAAGTTATTTTCTTTAAAATGTGTGACGGTTTCGACAGTCATTAATACACAAATTCAACACCAGATGGCACACTTGCGCCTAAAGGGTGTCCAGAATTCATATATGTAAGTATATGTTGTATCTATCTAACAAATAGGTACAGTTTTCCTCCGATGATGGAGATGCGGGCCTTTTCCTGTGGCTCTTGTTGACAAGTCGATGCCGCTCTTACCGAACGATGCTGCTATGTGTACCAATTGTTACCGAGTAGATGCTACACGGTGCGCGATATGTAGTGGACATGGAAAGCTTAGGTGGACGAGGGAAAACATTCAGCAATGTTTCCTCTCCGTCATGACATTTGTCATGTGTGCCCCCACCACATAACTTTACTAAACAATTTTATTACACAGAACAGTTCCTGCCACTATATGGGATTCCGTACATTTATAGGCGGTAGAAAAACCTCGAATGCATAGCTTAAACTGGCGGCAGTTTATTGCGATGTTATTGCGATGTTATTTCGATTTCAGTCACCTCCGGACACTGCTATAAATATCAGACCCTAAAGTCATTATGACGATACAGCAACAATGATATAACTCGGATACCAGAAATAGAACTCCAGAAAACCACATCTCTTGATGAGTATGCAATAGCCGATTGTACAACTTTCTTTGCATACTATATTTTGCCATTTGTCGGTGTAGTAATTGTATAGCTTAACAAATTACCAGAATAGCCCAATACTCCCCATTGCGATAAATGTCACGTATTGATAATCAACCGACTGTTTACTTTACTTAAACCTCACTCACTGATTTTACACTGATAGGCGATAACAACGAAATGGTCGACAACTCGACGCCTTCTCAGATTCACAAGATCTGATCCCGAATCGACATCACAAATGTCAAAAACCCTTACAACCTATTTATAAAACAATAATATTTGTGATTACTGTTGATGTAGGATCGGATAGCGCACCTACGTTTTTAAATCTAGGCGAACTACCTCCCAAACCCCACACTTTCAATAACCACGTTTTTCAGCTAAAGGGTCTGATGGATGGGCTGGTCGTATCTTACCGCTGCCCGCGATTAGTACTTGACTTCCCCTAAACACCCATATTATAAGGGATCCAAGTTTTATTTAATTTACAAGAAAGAAACGCCAATTTCCAAAAGAAGTGTTTATTTTCTATAAGAAAAAAATTATTCCAGCACAGGCCTGTGGACAGACGACTGTTTTAATCCGGGCTGTCGAGGCCTTGCCGGACGCGTGACGCTTTTAAGAAATGACAGTAAGAAACTGTATTATTTGCTTTGCAACCTTTATTCAGTGTCTAGGGGCAGTCTCTTCAATGCCTTTTCCCATTGCTTGGTTGATGTTGCTATCACCTAATCTTGACTGAATGCTGACCACATAGTTAGGGTAACTGAACAGGCAGGTACGGCAATGTAAGCGATTGTCTGAGTCATGTGATGGTTCACTGTACTGGGAATGACATGATGGTCAATTCCCTAAACCTCAGCATGGCGACAAGGAGTGACCTAAGTACCACACCCTGTTAAGAAGCTGGTTGCAGTGGAACTCTTCCTTGGGACAGGAAGTCTGTCTCCTTTTATAGGGTCACCATGCGGAAGTACCACGCCATTGGTTGTTGACGTGTGATGTCACCACTGGTCATTGGCTAATGATCAGTGGCTAATGACCAGTCATTGACTGTCAACCCTCCTGTTACTGGTGTGATCATGGCGATTGGGATGCAGTTTTCAGTGGCCGATAATTGGTCACAGGCTTTTGTCAATAAAGAAAATAATATTTAGGCTATTATTCAAACTCTTATTGTAAGTAGATTTGCGAGATGCGCTTTACGTAAATTATTTATTCATGAAGAAAATATTTTAATTGCTTAGTTGGTAAAGTCGTTTACGTATGACTTAATAAGTTCTTTATCTTTTATTAGCAAATGTGCAAAGCTGCTTTGGTAAAGGCAATTCGAACAATTGACACGTCTGGACAAAGGTCTATAACGCAAGCGTAGTAATGTAAAACCTTGAAATAAAAAATTAAGAATATCAGTGAAAACACATATAATCTTCCATTCTTAAGTTACATTTCCTTTGTGACCATATAAATGTTCTTCACAAGGGGCAAATTTTTCATCAAATTTATCTTTATTCTGTGGGTTAATTACACGAATAAGTTATCTATTTACCAATTGTGATATTAAAACTATTCAATACTCACGGCTTTGGTGGAAAAGGATTTTAATAAATTTACAAATTTTGGGGGATCAAGCCGCTGGAATTTATTATTCTGCATAAAAAGGAATTAAAGCATAAAACATATATACATAATTACTGAAATCTTGACTGCGCCATACTACGTTCAATTTTTTATTGACGCAAATTCTAAAGATGGAGTAAGCAATGCCACAATCCTGAAACAATTAAATAAACAATAAATCATAATTGAAAAGAAATATAACGCATTAAGAAATATATATATATTTAATTTATATGCATACAATCTCTCTCTGTTCCTGCGAACACTTAACAATGTTCTGGCAGTCCTTATATATCGGTTCGGCCTGGAAATAATATTTTGTTAAAGAATAATTTCATTGTTGCTGTTGTTGCGTTAATAAAGAAATACAACCTTTGCCAGAAACTTCTTTTTATCGATGCAATTCTGAAATAAAATTATATTGATTGCACACATTTTAGTTTTTACAGTTTTTAGGTTTAAAAACACATTCAGTTTACCTCTGCAGTACTGCATGTGGACACAACAGCTATAGCTACGAAAATGGACAGCAACATGCTAGCAATCTAAATTAAATTAAGAGCAAGGAAACGTTTTTGCAAAGTCAAGATTTTGATGAATGTCAAATACAAATGCATGTATATATACATATTGTAACTGAATGGGGCCTAATTAGGTCACCAATTAAAAATTTAAGACAGTAAAATATAATGGGTAAACATTCTAAACAATACGAAAATTAATTAGTATAGATGATGTCATTATTGCCAGATTGCACTTAGCAAAATAAATATACCAGCCATGCCAAATATTTTTTTATAATCAAGAAATAAAGCAAAATTACTTTATTTGGTTTAATAAATATTATAAAATGTAAAATATGAATATTTTATAAAAATAATTACGTTTTGCTTTTTTCTTGATTTAACAGAAATAAAATAAATTTTTGGTAACTGCATTCAAAATAAAAATATTTTCTGTTTACTTCAATTTAAAAAAAAAATTACGTCATTTTCTGGTCTATTTTAAATGCATAGCTAAATTTTGTAAAAGTTTAAATTAAATTACAATTTTACTAAACCATATTTCACTTCAGTTTTAAATGTAGTTATGCCTAACATTTATTTACAAAATTTAACGTCTAATTGAAGTAAAATTAAATTAAAATGCAAGCGCTTACAGATTTAAATTTTACTAATATTTATAATACATCTCCGCTACACAGCTTATAACATCACTTCCTGTTTTATTTAAAATTTTGTGCTTAAAATACATAAAACACTAAAAGGGGCACATTAACAACTGTGCCCCAAAGTAGAACTGTTTCCTGGCGTGTAATGTAAGAAATTCTTTGGTTTCTCCAGTTTTGTCATCAGATTTTTTTTCTCTTTTTTTATTTTTTCTTTGAAAATCGAAAGACAGAGCGGAAGCAGACAGCAAAATATAAATAGGCAAATTAATGTACTTATATATTTCCGCGTTTAAGAGCTGCATTCGATTAAGAGCCGCTCTTGAATAATGGCTGCACCCGTGAGCAGCAAAGTGAAATAAGAGCCGTTCTCAAATTTGTTTGTTTTGAGTCTCTAAACGAACTTAGAACAAACGGAACAAGTAAAAATGGCATAACAGCCGCAGTCGTGAGTGGCGATTTGAAATAAGAGCCACGGCTCTTAAATGGGAAATACCGTGTTTTAATTTGTTTTAATTTTAATTTTAAATTTTATATAGATTTGAACTTTGTAAACAATAGGGTTATGGACCTTTCTTAAAAAGCTCAAACTGACTTAACGATAATGTGATTGGTTCACATAAGGCTTTTTACCTACCACCAGGTGGCACGCATCGCGCATGCGCGGTATTGACGTTGGTTGGCAAAAGCGTTTGACTACAATAACAATATCATGATATTTGCATGTTTTGGATAAAATAAGGGTTATTAACTGATGCAAATTTCGTTTTTTAGTAAGTTTTTAGTAAATATATATAAATCGTTAAATTTGTACTTTTGTGTAATAGTATTTTATTATTTAAAAAAAAAAGAAAAAAACAACAAATGATAAATAAATGGAAAATGATGATTAAAAAAAGGAAATAATGAAATACAAATTGAAATGAAAAAAAAATAAACGGAGATATATAAAATATCAATATAAATCATTAAAAAATAAACAGAAATAGATGAAATATCAACATAAATCATGAAAAATAAACAGAAACGGCCAAAAAAAGTGGCCGGACGCCACTATTTCGTGGCCGCACGGCCAAACAAGCGGCCGAATGGCCAAGCAAGTGGCCGAACGCCACTTTTAAGTGGCCGAACGGTCAAACAAGTGGCCGGACGCCACTTTTAAGTGGCCGTCCGTGCGGATTTGATCTCGTCCGCACGGATTTGATCCGCGCGGAATTGAAATTAAGTTATTTTATTTTGTTATTTATTTATTTATTTTTATTCCGCGCGATTTGGGACCATTTTAAATCGCGCGCGGATTTGGTCCGTGCCGGAAATATCAACATAAATCATGGAACATAAATGGGAATGGATAAAATATCGACAAAAATCATGGAAAATAAATTGAAAACAATGAAATATCCATGTAAATCATGAGAAATAAATTGAAAACAATGAAATATCCATGTAAATCATGAGAAATAAATTGAAAACAATGAAATATCCATGTAAATCATGAGAAATAAATTGAAAACAATGAAATATCCATGTAAATTATGAGAAATAAATTGAAAACAATAAAAAATAATCGCTATGGATTAAATAGAATGTGTACCGTGTGTAACAATTGTACAATACAAATTGCAAACATGATGTTGCACGCAGTACTCATTTTATAGCGATTATTTTTCATCATTTTCAATTTATTTCTCATGATTTACATGGATATTTCATTGTTTTTAATTTATTTTCCATGATTTTTTTTGATATTTTATCCATTTCCATTTATGTTCAATGATTTATGTTGATATTTCAACCCTTTCTGTTTATTTTCAATGATTTATGTTGATATTTAATCAATTTTTGCTTATTTTTTAATGATTTATACTGATATTTCATATATTTCTGTTTATTTTTTCTTTATTTCAATTTATATTTCATCAGTTCCTATTTTTAATCATCATTTTCCATTTATTTATCATTTGTTTTTTTCTTCTTTTTTTAAAAAAAATAAAATACTATTTCACAAGAGTGCAAATTTAAAGATTTATATATATTTACTAAAAACTTACTAAAAAACGAAATTTGCATCAGTTAATAACCCTTATTTTATCTAAAACATGCAAATATCATGATATTATTATTGTAGTCAAACGCATTTGCCAACCAATGGCGATGCGCGCCACCTGGTGGTAGGTAAAGAGTCTTATTATCATTACGATAATGGATAATGGTTTCCACCTAGCGGTGGATATAATAAGCAATACATTTTAACACAATCTTTTTTAAATCTTTTGCAAATTTTCTCAAAACTTTCTTCGAGCGTTTACATTCTGTTTAGTTCATTTGACGAGCCCATCCGTTTTTTATGCTTTTTTTTTTTTAGTTTATTGGGTCGACATACGTGATTCAGAAGGTGTTCGCAAAGGATTCAAGTCGGGTGTGAAAGATTCAGATGGGATTCGATGTGGATTCGGAATGAATTCAGGGGCTACATTCACCACTGGATGTCACATACCAAATGTTGGTTCAAATCGGTTTAGACCCCATAAAAACTAATTTCAATTTTTTTTTAATGTACTAAAAACATTCATTGTTACATTTGTTTGTTAAATGACAATTAAAGCTCGCTGTATACATAGGCGGTGTACTTTATTTGTCATTTAACAAACAAATATTATTATCAAATTCGAATGTCATACACATTAGAAATAGAAGTTTTAAAACACATTTATTATTTTTTTAAATTTAATTCGTCTTTATTTTTCTTGATTTCTATACAATTTTAAGACTACAGATTTACCAATTTTGGTGGGAGTCGGAGAGATTCAAACAGGAGTCAGAAAGATTCTGAGAGAAATTCGCTAAGATTTGGAAGACTGTAGTCTGTTTCACAAAACTTATGACAAACTCCCATTGGCTATTGACCTGTCTGCAGCCGTTATACATCATTGTTACACATGCACAAGAAGACGCTAGTCGACAATAACACCAATAGTGACTATTTTTAGAAGCAACCTTGACCGGATAGCCCGGTCAGGGTTCAGTTTTGGACCCACTTTCGGTTCCAGTTTCTAATTCTTTTATGGCTACGTTGAGGGCGGGGACCTAATCCGCAGGTTCCTAATCCGCAGGTTTCTAATCCGCAGGGTCCCTAATCCGCAGGGTCCCTAATCCACAGGTTCCTAATCCGCAGGTTCCTAATCCGCAGATCCCTAATCCGCAGTCTCTATTCTGCAGGTCCCTAATCCGCATCGTCCCTATTTCGCAGTCCCTATTTTCAGGGTTCCTAATCCGCAAAATAAAATTTTGAATAAAATTTAAATCAAACTTAAAATCAATTCCGCAGGGTCCCTAATCTGCAGAATAAAATTGTAAATCAATTCCGCAGGGTTCCTAATCCGCAAAAACATTTTTATTTATTTTTTATTTTTTTTTAGTGGCCGAACAAATGGCCGAACGCCACTTTTAAGTGGCTGGATGGCCAAACAAGTGGCCGAAAAGCCGAACAAGTGGCCAAACGGCCGAACAAGTGGCCGAACGGCTGAAAAAGTGGCCGGATGCCACTTTTAAGTGGCGGAATGGCCAAACAAGTGGCCGAACTGCCGAACAAGTGGCCGGATGCCACTTTTAAGTGGCCGGATGCCACTTTTAAGTGGCCGGATGCCACTTTTAAGTGGCCGAATGGCCAAACATGTGACCGAATGCCACTATTTCATGGCCAAATATTTACGTCATTGCAACGTGAATGTAACGTTATTGCAATGTTATCTGCGGAATAGGGATCTGCGGAAATGAAACAATTTTTAAGCATTTATTTAAAATTTTAAATAAAATATTAAAATTTTGAATATCTGCGGATTAGGGACTCTGCGGATTAGGGACCATTTTTCTGCGGATTAGGGACCTGCGGATTAGGTCCTCATCGCTTTAAATATGTTCAATTTTAAAGTTTTTAAAGTTTTATTTTTATATTTATTTGTATATGGTTAATACTTTATTTTAGGAATATTTTAGTGAGTACTAAACTGCCCTTTTTAAATTTGACTCTTCCGTATTGGTTGAGAATGATCACACGATCAAGTTATATGTATCCTTGAGCTTGTGATATGCCCAATCAATGGGAGTTTGTCATAAGTTTTGCGAAACAGACTATAGTCAGAGATTCGGTCGAATGTCATACCTCGGGTTAGTTCGAGGGGGTAGCCAATGCTGGAAATCTCGTACGGGCTAAGATTTTGGATTTCCTGGAAATCCTAGAAATTCTTTAGAATTCATAGAAATCTTGTCACACAGGCAAATCTTATTGAAGCTAAAGGTTTTAAGAAGGTTATGCCAAGTTTTGGTGCTACACTTGGAAATTCTAAAAATCTACGAAATCTTCTAAATTGTTGCAAAATTTGTAGCAAAATCTAGCAAAATCTATAAAAGAAAATTTGCCTGAAATTCTCAAAACCACAGCAAATTTCTGAAATCTTCAAATCTACAGCAAATCCCTCAAATTTTCAAATCCACAGCAAATCTATCAAATCTTTGAATTCACAGCAAATCTATTAAATTTTTAGCAAATCTCTGAAATCCAAGAAATTCCAGAAATGCTAGAAATCTTGGAAATCTTGGAAATTTATAAAATCGATCAAAATATTTAAAGAAATCCTTTTGAAATCCTTTTGAAATCCTTTTGAAATCCTTTTGAAATCCTGAAATCTTCAGGATTTCAACAGGATTTCAAAATCTCGTATGCTATTTTTGCGATTGGCTACCCTTTTGGGTCAGTTTGGCATAACAGGATATAGCTGCCCAAGGCAGCCATCATTGTAATAGGTGACCTCCAAGTGAACCGGTTACATCATTCCATATGTTTCTAATGGCTTTTGTCTGAGTAAATTATTTTTAGGCTATTATTCAAACTTTTATAGTACCGTATTTCTCCGATTAAGAGCCGCCCTCGAATTGGAGCCGCCCTCGATTAGTAGCCACGGCTACTATTCGAGGGCCGCTACAATTTGAGGTTTTTTCAAAATCACGTACTATTTTCATTAAAAAACGTGCCGAGTGTACTGTATTTGGTTAAATATCACATTTTTCACAGAAAATAATTTGATTTTCCATAAAAATGTGATATTTGATCGAAAACGGTACACTCGTTACGTATCGAATACGGTACAGAAATAATAAGAGCCGCCCTCGATTAAGAACCGAAGCTGAAAATGGCAGTTTGGTTACGGTAATTGAATTCGAGCGATGCATTTTTACGTAAATTATTTATTCACGAATAAAATACTTTAATCGTTTAATGGGTACAGTCGTATTTACTTAATAAGTTCTTCATCACTCATTTGCAAATTTTCTTAAATGCTGCGGCAAAGGTAGATCGAAGAACAGACACTACTGGACACTCTTTTAGAAGGCAAACAAAGTATGGTCCAACCTTGATATTAAAAAATAAAAGTATTAGTGAAAACACGTATGAATCTTCCATTTTTAAGTTACATCTCCTTTGTGGCCATATATATGTTTTTCACAGTGGGCAAGTTTTTCGCTAAGTTCATCAGTATTCTGCGGGTCAGTTGTACGAATATGTTATATATTTACCCATTGTAATATTAAAACTATTCAATACTCACGGAATCGGCGGAAACGGAATTTAATAACTTCACAAATCTTTTATGATCAATTTGCTCGTATCTATTATCCTGCGTAAAAAGGAATGAAAGATTAGACAAAAACGTAAATTACTGAAATCTTGACTGCGCCATACTATGTCCAATTCTTTATTAACACAAATTCTAAAGATGGCATAGGCAACGTCACAATCCTGAAACAATTAAATAAACAATAAAATTCTGCTTGAAAAGAAATATAACGCAATAAGAAAAAGATGTATTGAAATCATTTGCATACAACCTTTTTCACCTTCTGCGAACACTGAACAGTATGTTGGCAATCCTCATATTTCGGTTCGGCCTGGAAATGATATTTTGTTAAAGAATAAATTAATTGCTCTTGTTGTTGCGTAAGTAAAGAAATACTACCAATTCATTAAACTTCTCTACATCGAAGCACTCCTAAAATAAGACATTGATTACACACATTTTAGTTTTTACTGTTTTTAGGTTTAAAAACACATTTAGTTTACCTGTGCAGTACTGAATGTGGACACAACAGCTATAGTTACGAAAATGAATAGCAACATGCTAGCAACCTGAATTGAATTAAGAGCAGGGAAACGTTTTTGCAGAATTCAAGATTTTGATGAATGTCATTCACAAATGTATGAATATATACATATTGTAACTGAATATGGCCTAATTAGGTAACCAATTAAAAAATTAAAAACACAGTAAAATATAATGGGTAAACATTCTAAACAATATAAAAATTAGTGTAGATGATATTTTTATTGCCAGATTGCACTTTGCAAAATAAACACACCAGTCATGCCAAATAATTTTTTTATAATCAAGAAGTAAAGCAAAATTACTTTATTACTGATATTTCTAAAACTAATTACGTCTTTGCTCTACTTTCTTCATTTAACAGAAATTAGATAGATTCAAAATTGGGTTGATACTTGACTGAAACAAAGCAGAAAGTCTTGTTTTTGGCCCAGTATTTTTTCTTCTAGGACATTAAATTAAAATGTTCGAAACATTTTCTTACAGTTTAATAGAGGTTCGCTCGTTATAAAGAACAAAGTATTTGATTAAAAAATGATCCAGACAAAATTTGTTTGTTTTTAAGGGAGAAAGTGCGGCGATCCAGGTCATCTCTTCACGATATACGTTTAAAAAGTTAAAGTTTGAAAACTAGCGATCTGAAAAGAGTCGCCGTTGGAATGCCTCTGCGAGGTCTTTTATGCGGTTTGATTTGGCAAAAAATCAGGTTAGGCCTGAAAATAGGTGTCTAAGGTGTCTAATAGGTCTAATAGGTCTAATAGGTGTCTAAATTTCAATAATAAAAGATGCGAAATAACTACTCCAGACAAAAGTAGTTAAAATTAATACTTAAAAAAGTTTATTAAACGTGAGAAATACATTATGAATTAATATTAAATTTAAGTGAATTAAATTAATAAACAATATACTTGCATGTGAAATAATGTATTTCCATGTGAACAAATGCAGTTCCACGTAAACGAATGCATTTTCATGTGAAAGAATGCATTTTGTATGTGTACCAGGGGCCTTTTAGAACCAAGGAGGCTCAGGATAATATCTGGCCTTGATAGGTTGGGCTCCTAAAATAGCACCTAGTGGTTATTTTTAGAACTAGCCTTGACAGGTTAGTCTGTTCTGGACAGTCTTGGTAAAAGATGTAAAAGAAATATGGAATATTTGTATAGTTAAACACAGAAACAAAAAATTAAATAATTCCATTATTGAGCTATACCTCTACGTTTTTTTGTTACAATAAAACAAATTAAAAGAAAGCCAGCAGTGCAAGCCCCAGTGGTTGTAAAGTCTCAGCAATTACATGATGTGTTACAAACATCAAGGTGAAAATTTCACTTAGAAAGGAATAGTTTTTTTTTTTAATACAGGGGTATTATAAATTTAACAAATTTAAATAACGATTTTTTAATATTTTTGTGTGAACATATCCTGCATGTGGCGATAAAAAAACAATGAAAAATATCTGGCAAGGTATTTGTTTTTTAAATTTATTTCTGTAGAATAAGATTTTATTTTAGTCGCTTTAGCAGAGTGGCATGACTGAATTACATCGTTTCTAAGGTTTAAATATAAAATAGCCAGTCGGCTCATCCTATCGGATAGTCAGTTTTTCTACATTTTTCTGTATCAGTAGTAAACTGACCAAAATTTTGTTTACAAAATACATTTTACAAAACGAGAACTTATTGACCTTTCTCTCCTCAACTTCAAACTTCGGCCAAACCAATCATCGGTTGTTATCCAACATGGCCACCATTAATAGCGCGCATTGAATTCTGGGATGGTTAAGTTGTGATTAGCCGACTGATACCACCCACATTAATCCCTGACCCGCATGGTTACAAAGAACCATATAGGAAGCAAATACTTTCAGTATTGCGCCGGTTGTTAATTGGACTTGGCTTGATCGTCCTAGGTCAAGTCCATGATGCATTCATGGATGGTTCTTAACGTCTCATGGACGTGATTGGTGGCGTGGCATTACCTATCACACGTAGTAGCGCAGAGTATACAGATGGGGTCTGACGTCAGTGGAGCGGAATTCAGAAGCGCGGAATTCGAATTCCGCGCTTCTGAATCAAAATTTT
>JAQFXT010001529.1:0-17073 GCA_034683725.1 Strigamia crassipes | reverse complement strand
ATACAAAGAAAAATTTCGTTTGTATTATTATTTTAAATTATTCAAAAAACATGAAATTACAAAAAAATTAGTGAGAAGTTTTGTATTTGAGGGTAATTTATACATTTAGAAGCCTGCTTCGCGGGCCGCAAAAACTGAGGTTGCGGGCCGCATGCGGCCCCCGGGCCGCGTGTTGGACAGCCCTGGTATAGAACCAAAGTGAAACACAGACTGAGGATTCTCTCTGTTCACAGGAAATAGCATTTCCTGTGAACAGCATCCTGTGGTGGGAGTGGAAGCACCCTAGCACTGCTATAATTGCAACTAAAAATAGACCAGGAACTAAAATACACTTTGAGCCAGTAAAAAAAAAAATATTCTTTTATATATATTAAAAATATTTCTTTTATTATTTTAAAGGATAAATTCATTTGTGCAAAGCATTCTAATCCTGCCTTTTGCACAACCTGATGGTGAACTAAATGCTGTTATGAGTGGTCTCATGTCGATCAATGCTCCTTTGGAAGAGTCTACAACTTTATTTGTGTCATTTCAATTGATAGATGAATTTGTGTGGGTACTTTTTGAACTGTTTTGTCTTGGGTTTGAAAATTGTTTGTTTTTTAAACAGTAGTAGGATTCGCACTGCTGCAAATGTTTACGTGGACGCAATGGCTGCAATTGCTGTGCATGTGCATTTATTGCAGAAGGAGCAGAAGAAAGGGCTGTTGACTTGGGAAGAAATTGTTGTGCTGCAAGAAGAACAGAGGATGCAGATGAACAAATCTGAAAGTATGTTTGAAAGTGAATTGTTCTCTGACTCTGAAATGGTCTCTGACAAAGACGAGATGGAGAAAGAACAAGAACTTGAATTGATAAGTGTTACGTCGTCGGATAATGTAATTATACAATAAATAATGATTATTGAGTGTTTTGATTGGTTTGATCAGTTCGGATTAGACACAAATTATTATTTCGACAAAAATCCGAGTATTTGTACACAAAAAGAGTCAAAAATTAAATTGAATTTTATTTTAGGTTTAGGTGTCAGTCTGTTGGTAACATGCGCAGACTGCAGCCTGGTGGCAGAATGTGTCGAAGAAAATTTACCATTCGTGAGCAAACATGGACGGCATGGACGAAATGTACTTCTCGAACGAAGAGGAAAAATACGACAAAAATGACGACGAAGATGAGCTTAAAGGCGGACTGGCTCTCAAGCTAAAAAGAGACTCTCTTTCTATGCTTACTGGTAGTAAAAGGTAGCACATTTCAAATTTTGATGTTATTGTAATGTGTCTAATGAGAAGTATGGCTAAAACGATCGTTTTAAATTTCAGTCGATCGTCTCGCGACTCAAGAGTTATAAGTGAATCGTCAAAGACGAGCTATGAAAGATTTCAGCAGAGATCAAAACAATTACGAAAGTATATTAATGTTCAAGTAAATTAAACTTTATTATCTCATTTGTTTTTATCTTGCAGATCTGTGTTTTTTATTTCCGATCAATTGCAGCAGAGTTTGAACGTGCACACTGCTGCAGAACTGTCAATCAAAAGGTAAACAAATCGGAAATTCCTGGTCATTTGCGACTTTGCGATTTGGGCGATTTTGCAATTTTGTGTTTGTCATGTGATAACTGTTCCACTAATCATATTATAATTACTAAAATACAACAGAGTAGAAATACAAAATATCAAAATTGTCTAAAAAGTAGTTCTTGGGGTCACTGAGCTCGATCTAAGTTTCCAGCTTGGAATTATCATCAATACGCTTGAGCAGCCATGATCGCATAACAGCTAGGAAACTCAAGAAACGACTCTGGTATACAGTGCTTGTTTTTTTGTATCTCATTTTCAATTGGTAGGGTACAACTAAAACCCAATATGGCGGATAATACAAAATTGCAAAATCATGCAATTGTTTTTGAAGGCTTGTGAATATGTTGCGGTCATTGGACCAACTGGTGACCCGCCTTAAGGCAATGTTTGCCAGGTGGAGTTGTCAACCGGAAGTAGTCTCCTGACCACTAAGGACAAGGCGGAACAAGATGTCGCTTTACAGGGCCATTTCTTACCGAATGACAACGGGATGAACAAACCGTACCATGAACGCAGTTGACTGCTGGCAAAAGTGGTAGACTTTATACCCGGTCTGTGTCATGGCAACATGGCAGAGCTTAGGAATAGCACGACTAGAAACTGACCCCTAGACAACACACATTATGAATAAAGGCCAAAACCTAATCAAATATAGTTTTTAGTTATTTATATCTAGAAAGTGGTATCCGATAATTGCCGATAACTATCCACCAATCAGAGGCTTCAATAGTTATTGAATTTGTGATTAATGCAAAATTGCCAAATTATTCATATAATGAATTTCTAGTTTAACGTCTACCCAATTGAACAGTAGATGTTTTTCTTTTTCTCTAACAAAATTTAAGTGTTTTTCTTGCATATTTTATGTAGAAGAGAATACGAAGACAAGGAAGAAATTGAGATAAGATCGCCCAAACCAATACTCATGGAGCACCACGAAACTCCTTGTATGTATGTAAAACATCAGAAAGTAAAACCACATTTTCAACAATATTTTTTTACAGTCGAAGAATTTAACTGGAAAGTCTTTCGGTTATCAGAAGGGCGAAAGTTTGTCTACCGATGGGTGAATAGCCATCGGGAGATTTCAATTATTTTCGTGTCCGTGTTCGTGGCGGTGGTGATTGGCGTCGTTCTGCGCGTTTGGGATGTCAAATTAAACGCGCTGGAGCTTTACCTCGTGACTTTTCCGGGCAAATTTTACTATCGGATGATGATGGGGATTCTAGTGCCGCTATTGTCAACCAGCATCATCTCGTCCATTGGGAAAATGGAATTAAACATGGAGAAAAAACTCATTCGACACTTTATGTTTTTTGTTGTAATATCGAACGCGATGGCGATCGGATTGAGCGTCTTGGTCATGTATTTGCTAACGCCGGGGATCGGATTTGTCGCGAATAAGGCAACGAAGTTAACGGTTGTGAGGAAGAATATGTGGGATACGTTTACGGATATTTTAATAAATATGATGGCAAATAATGGTGTTCTAATATTTCTCAATTCGGTTAGTTTTGGGTTTTTTTTTTGTTTTATTGTTTTTAAAATGTCGAGTTTCTACTGTTCTTAATCGTATGGGTAAATAGCTGCTCCTCGCGCGTTAAATGTTTTTTTTTACTGGGAGAAATAATAAGTGTAAAAATGTATAAAAGCATCAAAACATCTTTGAAAAAGATTTTAACATTTAAACAGGTGTTAATAGGTGTAACTGGGAGGTATTGTGAGTGTTTGGCTATGGTCGCCACGTGGTCAAGGGGACGGCCACGTGTCACTGGTTACAACACACGATTAGATCAAAGAAAGCACACAAGACACACTATTTAAATGAAGTATGTTTTTTATTTATGTTTGTTTGTCTAGGGGCCAGTGCATCTATGTGTAATTGTCCGTTTGCATGAAGTTCCTCGACTCTATCCTTAGTCTTGATTGCCGGTCACGAGATTGTGGATGGCGTGGCAAGCGAATGCCTGGTCATTTGTTATCGCGCCACGTGTTAGGAACGCATGGTGCACGTAATTCGGCCGCTCAGGACTCTGTAGTCCGCAATGTGGACACACACAGCCGGAGATGGCCGTGCATTACGTCGGGTCGAGTGCGGGGTTGGGAAACAGACCGTTGCGGTCTTGTCCTGGCCATGTTGCAGCTCAGACTGCCTTGTTCTATCATTGTCGACCTCGTGCACGCTACTTTCGGTCACTGCCAGGTCCCTGTGTCCGAATGGCCAAAATCGGACCGCAGCTTCACCTATTGCTAGGGAGCCACAGAAGGAATCGCATATGTTAGCCAGTGATTGCTGGACGGTCACAGTGTGAACCAAAATGGAGTAAAAAGGGTGTAAAATGGCAGGTTTACACGTTTTAGAAAAAAGGTGTAATCCTTCTAAACGGTGTGTATTGGTGTTAAAAGATGTAACACCAAACTGAAGCAAAAATGGTGAAAATAAAAGGTGCAAAACTTAAAAAAGTGTAAGAAATTGAGTTCATTTACACTTCTTTTCCTACAAAGCACAGGATATCCAAGGGACATTCTTAATACATTCAATCTAAGTATCGAATGTGCATACACATCCAAAATTTGTTTGCCTTTGGACTATTGACACTATGACTTTCAAATGTTAAATTCATAATTTAAAAGAGTATTTGTGCACATGTTTATTATATGTAAATATAGATTAATGGATAAGATACTGGTCTATGAAATGGGTGGACCTGGTTTCAAACCTGAGTGTGGGTAAAGTTACAGATAAATTTCAAACAGATTTTATCAACATAAAAGAATGGTGGCTTTAAATAAATCAAACTTTGTGACGATGACGTTCTGGGTTCAGAACTACTAGTTCTGTGCATGTGTCGAATGACGCATGGCAGATATTCTGGCAGTCACAAAATCAGTATAAATCTTGGAGTGAAAGTTACGCAAGAAAAGAGGCGGTTAGTTATCAAAACATGACATTTATTATAACTGGGTATAGCTGCGATTGCGGCTATCTGGTTCTGTAGATAGACAATTTATACAAGTTCTATGCCGACAACTGGCGATACGGTAATGTTATATAAGATTCTACAATGACTATTGATACTTATTTCGGGGAGGTGGTTCTTGCGTTCTGTATTGGGCATCCAAGTTATGTCGTTGCTGCATCGTCAAATGGCGTCAGGGTCCAAAAGTCCGCGACGGGGTTTGAGAGCTTCTCGTCAGAGTAATGTCACGGTAAACTTATTTCAGTTTAGTGTTGATTTTTGGAGATCTCAGGTTTATTCGTTAACTAAGATACAGGAATTTGTACTTTAGATAATGGCACATCCGGTCGGATACACTGCGTATAAGGAGACAGGAATTGGACACGTACGAGGCTCTTCATCATCCGATCTAGAGGGTATTTGCCAAGTACATGTCGGTGTCGGGAATCTTACCGCTAACGCGGAAGACGGGGGAGTCGGGCACACTCACGCTCTACTTCATCTGGCTCAGGTCGGATTTGCGCTAAGTGGGCCAGAGGACTTACTATTGCCACACAATATCGTTCTTCATCGTGCACCCGCACGGTATTTACGATATATGTGGCGGCTTCACCATTTGTACCATACCATGGAGCGTCCGCTCGGAAACGTTCAGTACGTATAGCGGCATCAATCAGTGGGACTGGTAACGTACGTAACGGCTTCTGGCCACAGGTCATGGCCAGGCGTCTCCATCATTGGAGGGAAACTGTACCTATTGGTTGGATAGGTACAACATATATTCACATATAGTTCTGAGTTCAAAGCAAGGCAAAAGCGGGGCACTTCCGGTTGAAAGTAGGCTTTTATATCTTTGTAAATACAAAAGGTTATAGGTGCTCCCATGGGAACGCAGGTACTGGGAATCCCTCCAATCATTGAACAGGGTGAGGGATACTCAGGACACAGGAAATGGATACCGAGGGCATGTTTTCTACATGGGGGTCAACCGGATTAGAATATGCAGGACACACTCGTGTCTTGGGAGTAAATCCTAAACAGGTGTGCTGAAGACCTACGTCTAGTGGCTCAGATCTGTATCAATCGATACAGATAATTTCTTTCTCTTACATATAAACGCATATGAATAGAGGATTTATCTGTTTATCGAAATAATCGATAAATAAAATAAAACGAACGTTTAAACAATTATTTATTGTTGTTTGGATGCTCGTAGTTGCAAATGCGCCTTCAGATGTTAAGTCTAGGTACCGACTGCGGTTTTTACACCGTCACAACATTGTGATTATTTTTAATTTTGCTGCACTTATTTATTTGTATTAATAGATTTACATTATCAAGGTGTAATGCCATTCCACATGGGTGTAATGCTACTCCGTAGTTACTCCATAGGGGTGTAAACTTTTATACTTAAATGATCAGTTTTTCACCTAAAGCAATCCGTTTTTTTACCTAAATTGACTAGGTTTGGCACCTAAAACAACCAGTTTTGCATTGACATGATTGTCTTGCGGACACTGGCCGAACTCGTGACCCGCCTTGGACAATGTCCACCAGGTGCAGTTGCCAACCTGAAGTGGTTTCCTGCCCACTAAGGACAAAGTGGTTCTCGTTAACCACGCGGTCGGCGATTGACACGGGCTGTGTCATGGCAACTTGGCACAAGCTAGGAAATAGCACTACTGGGAACTAACCCCTAGACAAAACGTATCATGAATAAAAACCAAAACTTAATCAAATATAGTTTCTAGTTGTTTATTTTATCATAGTGATAAGCGTCCATTGCCACATTGGTGTCCCCACACCACGTTATAACCGTCCGCCAATCACACCTAAAACAATCAGTTTTACATTAATTTAATTTATCATTTTTAAAACAGACCCTAACAGACTACGTTTACGTTGGTCCTGACTTAATTGAGAATTCTAAACTGCAGCAAACGCTTTTAGGTAAAACACGCAATAAAGAGCTTACAGCCCACCAATTTCAAAATACAACATTTAGATAATCCAGACAATTGGTTCCACAACAAAAGGTACGGCGGAAAGATCAATTACATAGGAATCATAACTCTGAGCACAGTAATTGGATTTATTCTTTTGCCCTTTAAACGCAAGGACTTTAATCCATTTGTCACGGTGGACTGCCTGGAACGTGCACTTGAAATCATACTGGATTGGTTTTCGTGGTAATTATCCAATATTCTGAGTACTTTGAATAGCAATATTTAATCGTGTTTGCACTTTGACGACACAGGTTTGCACCGGTTGGGAAATTCTTTTTGTTCTTGGACTTCATTCTGAAAATTGATACTGTCCACAGCCAGCTCCTCAGCCATCAACTTCGAGATTACGCCTTGTCGTATTTTATTACAACGGCAATTCACATGTTTGTCGTCATACCGTTCTTTATCTGTTTGATAACACGAATCAACCCGTGGCAGTTTATCAAACGCAATGCGTGTTTGCCGGTGATATACACTAGCGTCTGCACATCATCCAGGTAAGACCACCACTGGAAAAAATTAAGGCGTTACACGTTTTTTGATGAAAAGTTTGTCACAACTAATTATTTTTCAACATTATTGTTGAGGACATCTAGCCATAATGACTATTATTACTCAATTACAGCTTTTATGAATAAACACAAATTGGTTATATTGTGATAAATGTCGCAAAGACGTTACGATGAACTTTGTAATGATAACGTTGCACACCAGAACATTGCTTTGATGTAATAATTTTGTGACGGTTTAAAACCGTATTTGTAAGTTAATTTAACACCAGAAGGAGCATTTGCGACTTTTAGCTTTTAAATAGCGATAAAAATGAGCAGAAGCAACTACTTCTCTTTGCTTTATCGCTTCTGTCAAAAGCAGAATTAAATATAAACTTTATGTTCTCATAAGTTTATTATTTACACGAAGAAGCGTAATTATTTGCATTAATCGATGCAGAGTTACGCCATTAGATGGAGAACATTGCTAATCTTGCCTAGGATTAGCGCACCTGTAAAGGATTAAGGTGTGCACCTGCGTATCCTAATCCTTTGGACCCCTGGTCAGCGAATGCGTTTTGGGTATCCATTTCCTGTGTTCTGGGTATCCACTCCTCCTATCGCCGGATTGGAGGGATTCCCAGAGCCATGTTCCGATTGGAACGTGGAATAATCCTTAATACTAATACCAGTGTATAAGGAGGTTTCCAACTGGAAACGCCTCCCTGATTACTTGCTTTAAAATCTAAACTATATGTAAATATATGTTGTACCTATCTAACCAATAGGTACAGTTTCCCTCAGACGATGGAGACGCCTGGCCATTGCTGTGGTCACAAGCCATTATGTACATTGCCGGTCCTATCGATTGATGCCATTATACATACTGAGTGTTACCGAGCTTGTACTCCATGGCACGGTATAAATGGTGAAGCCGCCTCATATATTGTAAATATTGTGCGGATGCACAACAAAAAACGATATTGTGTGGTGATAGTAAATCCCTGTCCTGCTTAACTCAAATTTCCTCTGAGTAAGATGAAGAAGAGCGTTAAGCATGACCGAATCCTCAATCTCTCCTCATTTAGCGGTAAGATTCCCAGCACCGACATGTACTGGGCAAATACTTTCTGAGTCAGATGACGGGGATTCAGCCACGCTTAACGCTCTTCATCACCCGACTCAGAGGTATTTGAGTTATGCGGGGCAGGGACTTACTATCACCACACAATATCATTCTTTGTCGTGCGGCCGCACGGTATTTATGATATATGTGGCGGCTTCACCATTCGTACCAAGTTGTGGGGCACACGCCCGGTAACGTTCAGTATGTATGACGGCATCAATCAATAGGACCGGCAACGTACGTAACGGCTTCTGACCACAGCAATGACCAGGCGTCTCCATCGTTGGAGGAAAACTGTACCTATTTGTTAGATAGGTACAACATATATTTACACAGTTCACAGTTCAAGTCAAGCAATCAGAAGCTGTATTACAGTTGGACACCTTTGTATATACTGGGACCAGTATAAGGATTATCTCATGTTTCAATCGGAACATTGGCTCTGGGAATCCCTCCAATCAGGCAATACAGAAACAGGATACCCAGGACACTTTTACTACACAGGGGGCCGCTGGATTAGGACATGCAGGACACATTCATGTCCGAGTTAATCCGCTTAAAAGGAGTGGCTAATCCCAAACAGGTGTTTATCAAACTTTATTAATTCTATTGAATTGGTGCAGAAACTTGATAAAATAAATTCTACTATTAAGTAATAAATAGTTTATACACTTCTCTGTTCTTCTAGACATATAAAACGTATGTTTTTATGTCTTAATTTTATAAACCAAGCATTTTACAACTTTCGCGATATTTTGACGTCACTAGGCGCGATTGCGCCAACTAGTATCAGAATTGCACTTTAACTACGGTTTTAGACCGTCACAATTTAAATGGTCAAATGTCGACATAGAATCCTGTATAGTTTTTAAAAGTACTGCAGTACAAGTGCGCGGTACAAAAAACGGTTAAGTAAAGTACCACAGTACCGATGCCGGTACAGTACTGGTACTGGTGTAAAATGACATTTAGAAATATTGTAAATTTTTGTTGTAAACATTAAACAATTACCGTACTGTACAAAATTAAAACTAAAATTTACATTTGTCGCAAATGTGGACCGAATTGCTCAAAATAATGTTAGGGCAAGTTCGAGGAAATCTGCAAAATGGCTCCCGTCAGACATGGGCGTCGGGGAGTTAAGATTTTCAATTGCTCGTGTTTGATAACTACATTTATATTATCAAGATTCTAAGTCTCCCATCCAGGTATGGTAAATTTGTCCAGGATCAACTCTCTCCAGGGGGGGGGGGGAATCAGGTTTAAGAAGGTGATTAAAACATGCGGATTATAGTATCCAAGAACATCCCAAGGTGATGAAATGACTTGAGTGGAGATTCAGCAAAAAGTATGGTTTCACTCCAAAACTCGAAGTGTCTCTATTCTGCCCAACTCGGGCTTTTATAACAGAAAATCACATAACCACATGGTTAGAACCATTAAAATGCAAATCCTCAAAAAGAGGGGGCAAAGGCAACAAAAATTTAAAAATTTAAAAATTTAAAACAAACACCATGCAGGTGATAATCTATGCATAAGAAAACTCTTGTGCATAAATTAAATCAAAGTACACGCTCGTGACACATTAAATTTGCAATACATTTAGTTATTTAACTTTAATGTTAATTATAGATGTAATTTTGTAAATTAATTGTAACAAAACGGTGTAAATCAGAACATTATTTTTAATATTTAGCTTAGCAACAGTTCCAACCACAGTGCAATGGCTCGAAAAAGAAGCGAATATTGGGCCGGTGGAAGCAAGGCTTTTTGTACCTTTGGGTGTTGTAATCAGTAAAAACGGTTCGGCAATCTGGTTTACAATGACAGCTATTTTTATAGCGCAAGCCCTTGAACTCAGAATGACCTTCTGGACACTGTTGGCCATTTGGTAAATACTAAAACAATGAATTTGACGTTTGTCTGTTGACATTGGACTATTACAGCGCCAATTCGGTTGTCGCAATTTTCAATGCAACTCCAGTGCCGGTCGGTATACCAGAACTTAGAGGCGTGTTAGACATATTTTTGCCATTGGGAGTACCAGTGGAAGAATTTTATGGCATCTCTGCACCTTTGACTGTACTTAACGGATTTCTGTAAGTACCAGAAGTGACCAATGAGTTGAGGCGTGCCTGCAGTGCGTGCGTCTTTGCTTTTGTTACAGAGATCGATTCCTGACTTTACTGAATGTTTATGCTGATTTGGCGGGATTGATGGCGGTGCAGCAGCTCAAACTCCAAACTGTTTTGGGCGACGAGGATTTGCTCACTTGGGAAGAAATAATTCAGCAGCAAGAATCCGCGAAACGAATCAGCCTACTGCAGACCGAATACATAGCCAAACACCAGGATGAAAGGACGAGTCAGAACGAAGACGATCTTCGTGTGATCAGCGTTACGTCCTTGGATATTAAAAAATGATATACGAGAAAAAGGTTTTGTTGTGTAAAAGAATTCCAAAAGTAAAAAAAATTCGGCGATGAGTTGTTTGATTTAGTTTGTTAAAGCGTTGACAGAGCGCCACCTACTCGGTGAGGGGCAGCGGCAATGTGTGGTTGTCTCATCACTTTAGGGCCCTTTGTGGAAAAGGTATTTGGACTACGAGAAACAGATGCAATCTAAGTAAAATGAAGTCAAATGTTTTATATTTGTGATGCCAAACCAGCTACTGTACAAGATTGTAAACAGTTCTTGTTGGGATCTTTGTTGTTAGTACGTAGTGTATAATGTAAATCGAAGGAGTCGCAGCAGATTGGCACATCTGTGTGGGTCAATTCTATCTTTAAAACGTATTTACTATTGCAAATTTGTGAGACCATGAATGTGGTATTTCTCTTATGTAGCTTTGTATTGTAAGACAGCATTCCTTAAGAAATATTGCGAATAATTCACGCCAGAATTAATTCCCTTCAGACAATAAATTGTGCGTATGTTTTGGTTAAATTATTGTCATTATTTATTTATCTCATTCACACTTGCGCAAGTCCGATATGTCAGCTTTTGGTTAAATGTCTGGTTGAGGTTTTGGTCTTGTGAACTTAACTCCCTGAAGTGGTATTTCCCCCGAAATACCCACCCCAGGGTGACATTGTCGCAAACTTGGTTTACTGGCTGAAATTCTAGTTTTCTGGTTGAATTTCTAGTCTTCTGGTTAAAATGTTAGTTTTCTGGTTAAAATGCTAGTTTTTTGGTTAAAATGCTAGTTTTCTGGTTACAATTCTAGGTTTCTTGTTGAATTTCTAATCTTCTGGTTGAAATTCTAGTTTTGTGGTTGAAATTCTAGTTTTTAGGTTGAAATTCTAGTTTTCTGGTTAAATTTTTAGTTTTTGGCCACACATTGGATGTTTTTGGTCAAAACTTGAACATTTTTGGGTCCCATATCTGGCCCTCTTCAAGCATTATTTTTCCCCGCGCTTTATTAGCGTTGGATTTCGGTCTGTTGGTAACGCGTGCAGATTTCAGCCTGGTGGCAGAATGTGTCAAAGAAAATTTACCATTTGTGAGCAAACATGGACGACATGTACTTCTCGAACGAAGAGGAAAAATACGACAAAATTGACGACGAAAATGACCATAAACGCGGACTGGCTCTCAAGCTGAAAAGAGACTCTCTTTCTGTACTTACTGGTATTAAAAGGTAGCATAACTCAAATTTTGATGATATTGTAATATTCATAATGAAAAGTATCGCTGAAACGATCGTTTTAAATCTCAGTCGGTCGTCTCGCGAGTCAGCAGTTGTAAGTATATCGTCGAAGACGAGCTATGAAAGAACTTACCAGAAATCGAAACATTCACGAAAGTATATTAATACTAAAAGTAAATTAAACTTTATAAATCTCATTTTTATTTTTTTATTTTGCAGATCTGTGTTTTTTATTTCCGACCATTTGCAGCAGAGTTTGAACATGCACACTGCTGCAGAAGTCTTAATCAGAAAGTAAACAAATCCGAAATTTCTGGTTATTCGCGATTGTGCGATCTGGACGCTTTTGCAATTTTGTGTTTGACGTGTGATATCTGTTCCACCAATCATATTAGAATTACTAAAATAGAACGGAGTAGAAATACAAAATACCAAAATTGTCTAAAAGGAAATTTCTGCGGTTTTGACAAAATGATGACCGAGCTAGATCTAAGTTTCCAGCTTGAATTACCATCAATACGCTGGAGCATTTATGACCGCATAGCAGCTAGGAAACTCAAGAAAGGACTCTGGTATACTCTGTGAAACTTGCGAGTATTAAAACACAGCTAATTGCACTTTTTTTTAAAATATTTGTATTATCGCATGAATTATACAGTATTCTTTTTTTGTATCTCATTTTCAATTGGTAGGGTACATCTAAAACCCAATATGACAGACAATGCAAAATTTCAAAATTATGCAATTATTTTTGGAGGCTGTGATTGTGTTGTGGACCAATTGGGACCAACGGGCCTTGAGGTAATGTCCACCAGGTGGCGTTGCCAACCGGAAGTGATCTCCTTACCACTAAAGACAAGGCGGAACCAGAAGTCGGCCTTCACGGCCCCGAGACAGCAAGGACACACTTCTTGCAGAAACGGCAATGTCATAAGTCGTGTTATTCATTACATCTTTGGGACTTACGAACAGTTCCGTGAATGGTCGTGCCTTAAACGCTCAGCAAAATCCGGTTGACTGCCAGCAAATGTGATAGACTTTGTCGCTCGCGTGGTTATTGCCGATCGCGCGGTCGGCGATTGATGTGGGCAGTGTCATAGCAACAAGGCACAGTTTAGGAATAGCACGACTAAGAACTAACCCCTAGACAACACATTATAGATAAAGGCCAAAACCTAATCAAATATAGTTTCTAGTTATTTATTTCTTGGAAGTGATAGGCGTCTATTGTGGTACTCGTTCGCCAATCACAGGCTTCAATAATTATGAAATTTGCGATTAATGCAAAAATGCAAAATTGCCAAATCATCCATATAATGAATTTCTAGTGTAAAGTCCACTCGATTAAATAGTAGACGATTTTGTTTTAACCTTTAACAGAATTTAAGTATTTTTATGTAGAAGAGAATACGAAGACAAGGAAGAAATTGAGATAAGATCGTCCAAACCAATACTCATGGACCACCACGAACCTCCCTTCGGTATTTATGTAAAACATCGGAAAGTAAAACGACATTTTCAATAATATTTTTTTACAGTCGAAGAATTTAACTGGAAAGCCTTACGGCTAACAGAAGTGCGAAACTGTATCCACCAATGGGTGAAGCTGCATCAGGATATTTCAATCATATTCGTGTCCGTGTTCGTGGCGGTGGTGATAGGCGTCGTTCTGCGCGTTTGGGATGTCAAATTAAACAAGCTGGAACTTTACCTCGTGACTTTTCCGGGCAAATTTTACTATCGGATGATAACGGGGATATTAGTGCCGCTTTTGTCGACCAACATCATCTCGTCCATTGGGAAAATGGAATTAAACATGGAGAAAAAACTCATTCGACACTTTTTGTTTTTTGTTCTAATGTCGAACACGATGGCGATCGGATTAAGCGTCTTGGTCATGTACTTGCTCACGCCGGGGATCGGATTTGTCGCAAATAAGGCAACGAATTTAGTGGTCGTGAGGAAGAATATGTGGGATACGTTTTCGGATGTTATAATAAATATGATGGGAAATAATGGCGTTCGACTTTTTCTCAATTCGGTTAGTTTTTTTTTTGTTTTTTTTGTTTTTAAAGCGGAAATGTAAATGTCGAGCTTCTGTTGTTTGCGCGTTAATGGACTTTTCACTGGGAGAAATAATAGGTGTAAAAATGTGTAAAAGCAACAAGTACATCTTTTAAAAAATTTTAATATTTAAAATGGTGTTAATAGGTGTAGCTGAGAGGTGTGGACTAAAATGGAGTAAAAAGGTTGTAAAATGGCAGATTTACACCTTTTAGAAAAAAGCGAATCATGCCAATTCTGCGCGTCCTATTTTTGCAAACAACACACATTAAAATGAATGAAAGGTCTGACGTCAGTGAAGCGGAATGCAGAAGCGCGGAATTCAAATTCCGCGCTTCTGAATCAAATTTTGGACTCAGAAAAAAAACAAAAAAACAAATATTCACTAGAGCGGAATTTTGCGATTCTGCTTTAGTGAATATCGACAAATGAAATGGCGCAGAATTCCTCGATTTACCATGACTTCCCAATCTCTAGAAAGTGCCAAATACATTACAAAACTAGTAAGGTGAGGTGGGGGGTGTCAAGGGGGGGCACATCTCCCCCTTGCTAGGCATTGTTAGGTGTTGTTAAAGTAAAAACACACGTTAAAATCGGATTCGCGGTAGATCGGGGTTCATGTCATTTTAGATTCCGCGCCACTGAATATATAGACATTCAGTAGTGCGGAATTTTTAAATTCCGCGCTACCGAATACACAGATATTCAGGAATTTTAAAATTCCGCGGTTATGCATTCCGCTCTAGTTATAACGGCCCGAATGAAAGCACACAAAACGCACTATTTAAATAAAGTATATTGTTTTATTAATGTCGGTTGCCTAGGGGCCAGTGCACCTATGTGTGATGTCCATTTGTATAGAGTTTCTCAACTCCATTCTTAATCCTGAGTGCTGGTCACGAGACCGTAGATGGCGTGGCCAGCGAGTGCCTGGTTATTTACAATTGGGCTGCTCAGGACCCCGTGGTTCGAACTGTGGGCACACAGCCGGAGATGGCCGTACATCATGTCAGGTTGAGTGCGGGGTCGGGAAACAGACCGTTGAAGTCCTATTCAGGCCGTATCGCAGCACAGACTACCTTGGATTACCCTTTGTCAACCTCGTGCATGCCACTTCCGGCTGTTGCCAGGTCCCGGTGTCCGATTCGCCAAAATCGGATCCCTATTGCTAGGGAGCAGCAGAAGGGACCGCGAATGTTAGCCAGTGGCCGTTGCACGGTCCCATCTTGACCACTAAAAACAAGGTGAAACTGGAAATTGGTTCTACGGGGCCTTCACAGCCCCAAGACTGCAAGAAGACATTTCTTGCCCGAATTGCAATGGGATGGGTTATGCAACCGATCACGTTCTTCGGATGTACGAACCTTATCATGAAAGTATCATGGGCTTGATCTAAACCAGGGGTTGGCAACCTGCGGCTCTTTTGATGTCAAGATGCAGCTCTTCAGTTCCATGCGCAAATATTAATAATTATATTATTTTATTTTCAAAACTCATAAAAAAGTATTATACTGCAGACGGACAGCTGACAGTCGCTTGGGAACCAGGCTCAGCCCTACAGCCGTGCTGTGAACTAGCCGGCTGTATGGGACCTAATTTTTATACTGTATTAATTTAATACTACAATATTAAAACAGAAATGTTAGTGGCTCTTTAAAAACTGGGAAATTTTATAAATTGTAACTTTTGGCTCTTCCGTCTCAAAAGGTTGCCGACCCCTGATTTAAACCGTCAATGAAGTGGATGTGAGACTTTGACAAGGGCTGTGTCATGGCAACATGGTACAGGCACAGGTTAGGAATAGCACGACTGAAAACTAACTCTTAAACAACACATTATGAATAAAAGCCAAAACCTAATCGAATATAATTTCTAGTTGTTTATTTCTTCGTAGTGATAAGCGTCCATTGCCACATTGGTGTCCCCACACCACGTGGTAACCAATCACACCTAAAACAATCAGTTTTACATTAATTTAATTTATCATCTTTCAAACAGACCCTAACAGACTACATTTACGTTGGTCCAGACTTAATTGAGAATTCTAAACAGCAGAAAACACTTTTAGGTAAAACACGCAATAAAGAGCTTACAGCCCTCCAATTTCAAAATACAACATTTAGATAATCCAGACAATTGGTTCCACAATAAAAGGTACGGCGGATACATCAATTTCGTAGGAATCATAACTCTGAGCACAGTAATTGGATTTATTCTTTTGGGCTTTAAACGCAAGGACTTTAATCCATTTGTCATTGTGGACTGTCTGGAAAACGCATTTGAAATCATAGCGAATTGGTTTTCGTGGTAATTATCCAAAATTCTGAGTACTCTGAATAACAATATTTAATCGCATTTGCGCTTTGACGACCCAGGTTTGCACCGGTTGGGAAATTCTTTTTGTTCTTGAATCTCATTCTGAAGTTTGATTACGTCCAGAGCCAGTTCCTCAGCCATCAACTTCGAGATTACGCCTTGTCGTATTTTATCACAACGGCAATTCACATGTTTGTCGTCATACCGTTCTTTATCTGTTTGATAACACGTATCAACCCGTGGCAGTTCATTAAACAGAATTCGTGTCTTACGGTGATGTACACTGCCATCAGCACGTCATCCAGGTAAGACCGCCACTGGCAAAAATAAGGCTGAACACAATTTTTAAGTGTTGAAAAGTTTGTCACAACAAATTATTTTTTTCAAAATTGTTGTTAAGGACATTGATCAATGTCCTTAACAATAATTTTGGAAAAATAATTTCTCTGGACTTGTGGAGTAACAGACGAATTTGCAATAAAATTAGTTAATTAAATTTGCAATAAAATTAGTTAATTAAATTTGCAATAAAATTAGTTAATTAAATTTGCAATAAAATTAGTTAATTAAATTTGCAATAAAATTAGTTAATTAAATTTGCAATAAAATTAGTTAATTAAATTTGCAATAAAATTAGTTAATTAAATGTGCAATAAAATTAGTTAATTAAATTTGCAATAAAATTAGTTAATTAAATTTGCAATAAAATTAGTTAATTAAATTTGCAATAAAATTAGTTAATTAAATTTGCAATAAAATTAGTTAATTAAATTTGCAATAAAATTAGTTAATTAAATTTGCAATAAAATTAGTTAATTAAATTTGCAATAAAATTAGTTAATTAAATTTGCAATAAAATTAGTTAATTAAATTTGCAATAAA
>JAQFXT010001528.1:0-17078 GCA_034683725.1 Strigamia crassipes | reverse complement strand
ACTTTTTTGCATTTGTGTATCTAAAAATGCATTTTTACACCTTAAAAACCCATTTCTACAATTGAAAATGCACTTTTCTGCATTTGTGTATCTAAAAATGCATTTTTACACCTTAAAAACCCATTTCTACAATTGAAAATGCACTTTTTTGCATTTGTGTATCTAAAAATGCATTTTTACACCTTAAAAACCCATTTCTACAATTGAAAATGCACTTTTCTGCATTTGTGTATCTAAAAATGCATTTCTGCAGCTTAATAAAAGCAGTTTTGAACAAAAAGTGCATCTTTGAAACAAAAAATGCAATTTTTACACCTTTAAAAAGTACATTTTTACACCTGAAAAGTACATTTTTGCCATTAAAAGTTCAGTTTTACACTTAAAAATGCACTTTTGGAGTACAAACTCGCAGTCTGAAAAGGAATTTGTCATCCGAGTTGCGTTCCCAACCCTTCAATCAGTTTGGAACAAAGGGTTAAAAGGATGTGTCAAGTTAAAATAGAACGGTAGGTTGGCATCGATCGACACTAAATCAAACTGGGGTGTTTGTCGATCCGCTACCTATCGATCAAATAGTGCGTTTTGTCCGTAGAGACAAAGCTATGATGGATGACGACGACCATCGCATTTTATTTACCTTTTTTCCTTTCTTTCCTTCAAATTCCAATGTCGTTTCAGTTGGAAGTGCAGCTTAGTTCCATTATTCCTCTGCGAAAAAAAAAAGAATTTAAAATTTTTGAAAAAAATTTCAAAATTTCAAAGAAATAAAAAAAAATTTCAAATTTCAAAAAAAAAAAAAAAAAAAAAAAATCGCTTTTTAAATTTCTCTTTGGCTCGAGGTAAAGTTTGACAAATTAAAAAGCAATTTCCAAAAAAACGATTTTAATTCTTCGATCCATAAACTTTTCACGTTCGATACTGTCCCGGGGGCTGTCACGTGGCCAAAGAAAGTTGACTACAACCAAAAAAAAAAGAAGGAAAATCCGAACGAAACGAAAAGAAAAGAAAAGAAAAATTTCTCCTTCGGTCTCCCTCGTGGCAGTTGAAGGAAAAGAAAATACGGTCACTCTAGGGGCGAGAAAAAGAAGAAAAAAAAGAAAAAAAAGAAAAAAAAAAGAAAAAAAAAAGAAAAAAAAGAAAAAAAAACCATCTATTGTGGATTCCATCAACTCTGACCTTTCACTCGATTCCTTTCCTTTCCTTTCCTTTCCTTTCGTTCTCTGATTAAGACAGGTGAGAGCCGCCCCGTGGCGTCATTTCGTAATCACGAACCACTCACCAATGTGACTTCCCTCTTAATTGAACTCCGGTTTGATTTCCTCGTCCCCCATCGAAACACCACAGGAAATATATAAATAACTCAACGAGAAAAACCGTCCCTTAATTTTTATTGATCAAACAACATCTGCAAACAACATTCATTCGATTCATTCGCATTCCCCCGCGCTGTTTAAGCTTAAAACACAAAAGATTAAGCAAAAAAAAATGTAATAAAATAATTTTAAAAAATTTGCAACTTGCTATTCAATCTCGTCTCATCTCATTCAAATTTCAAAGTGGTTTCTAGGGCAACCAACGCTTTGCTTCGTCTCGTTTCATCCAATCAATTCAACTCAGTAGCCACTAAACGCATCAAACCTGGTGACAAATTCAACAACAACGAGTGAAATTTAAAAACATTTAAACTTTTTAAAAAATTTAAATTTAAAAAAAAAGAAAGAAAAAATTTTCTTTTTCCTTTTTTGTTGATTTTCTCGGTGGTCGCGCCGGAAGAAGAGGTCACGCTTCTGTCTAACGACATCCCTGCACCAGAAATCCGATTACCTGATTGGTCGCACCCATGCCAGGACGTTGCAGAAAGGACACGCGACGTGTATTTGCGCGAAAACGCAAAGACAGGAGGCGCTTTACTTTAAGCAAATTAGCAATCTTGTTTATCCGCGACCAAGATGGCGGCGTGGTTAATCTAAAATCTAAAGGAAAGGGGCGAAGAAAAGCAACGAGCGACGTCGCATTTCGCGTCAATGGAGCAAAAAGAAACAAACGGATGAAAGCGTATTGTATATCTTAAAACAAGAGATCGCTGATTCTCTTTCTTTCGAGTCTCTCCACGCTCACACCGACTTGCTTCTGCTGAATAATTCAGCCACCGCAACGAATAAAAGAAGCGCATTAAAGCCGAATTCGTTTCCATACATCCAACACGTCACCATGACAACCGGCGATGTGCATCTAATGCACCTAATTTGTCACGGAAATGTGGAATAAACATTTATTTATCATAAATTGCGATTCCCGGCGTCTCGGCTCGCGTTTCTGGGCGCAAAATAGGAAAAAATAAAGTTATTTCCCACTTTTCATCACTTTTATCTTCACGCTCGCACGTGACAGTAAAAAGTGATTTCACTTACGGTGGCGCGCCATAAGCGTCCATTTCAACGAGCGATGTGGACTGCTGCATCTCTCGTCACCTCTCCTGGCAGCTCTATTAGCTCGGCGAATGTGCGAACCAATGTGTGGGCGAATGGCAATCAGTCTCCGGCTCATCCGACCGTTTTCTCCCTTTTCAGGGACAATCTGCAATCTTGTCGGACCGCCGGTCGCCTTTTTTTCTTCCTTTTTTCCTCCTTTTTTGCCTTTAAAAACGAAAAAAAAAAAAAAAAAAAGAGAATCAGCATTTCGAGCGGAACTAAACGTTCTAATCGCGCAATGATTGATGATGTCGTTGCTCTAATAACTAAAAACAAAGAAAGAAAGAAAGAAATTCCATCAATTTGTACTTTTTCCGAATCCATCAGACGACAAAGTCGGAGATTTAATAGCGACAACCGCAAAACCGACCAATCAATCAATGAAAAGAGGCGAAATCGATCCGTTTTGTCCGGTAAATGTGTTGCCCAGTGATGGATGCGACGAATTACAGCGTTTTAACGAGTTTACATAGACAGAGTTGCGTTAGTTCACGTCATTCACGTCGTTAGAGATTAAAAAAAAAAAAGAAAAGAAAATTTTTTTTTTTTTAAAAATGGATTTGCGGCAAATGAGCGCATCAACATTTGCTGTTATTGACCACACGTTCGTCTTATCCTCTGTGCTCTTCTGTGCTCCTCTCGCACGCCTGCGGATGCGCGATTAAAAGAGCCAATCACGTGACGAGGCGAGTGCAAACATCAACAAAACGCTCGAGTTAGACAAAAACTTACTTGTTGATATTCAAATAAACATGACACAAGTTTCATTTGGGGTGTGCATCTGGCACGAACATGCGCTGACATCGAAACAACTTCTAAACATCAGCTGAATGCGCACGTTTACACAAGAATCGGTGAATTCTGATTCGACTATTCAAATCCAACGAGCATTGTGGATTCGGGCCAAGTGCTCGGGCTAAACAAGCGAAGAGAAACGCATTTCACCGCTTAAAGTGGCAATTCTCAAGTGCCCGCCATTAAATTTCTCTAATTAAAAACCGTTAATTGGCGCCATTTGCTAAAAGGAAAAAAAAAAAAAAAAAAACAAAGAAATCACTAAAGAAATGCCTTTTAAGCTTTAAACTAAAGATGGCCACTTGACGGGTCGTAGGGGGGGGGAGGATCTTGACCAGTTGACCGCGTGAAAAAGTGCAAACTAGACGAAAAATGCAAAGACAAACAAGTAATAAAGTTGGCCGATTGCGATTGCGATTGCTTACCGTGTAAACGTTGGTGCCGGGCGCTTTATTTATCACTGTTTGTGCGTGCATTTTACGGTTATGGGTTTCGACTTGTTTTGCGTCTATCGGGCCAATGGATGTTTTGTCTCGAGATCGAACCCAACATAAAAACGAGTCCCGTGAGGGCCGTCCACATTTCTCCACAACCCTGCAATAAAATAGTGCATTATCACTGCACGACGTGTGTACACCATACGGGTTCGGCTTGTATCCGTATCATTTGGATCGAAAACTCACCGTTGCGGGCAAATAAATTCGAGGGGATTGTCACTTTTCTTTGTTTTATGGGATTCAATCAACGCCGTTGCATTTCGGCTTTAATGGCGGCATGGCGGCGCGACACTAGCTGACTAGCAACTCAGCCATCGGTTGCTTGTGGATGTTGTTTAATAAATTATTAGAGCTTGCACGTGGCTGCACGACCTTCGGTAATGGAATCTAAGTCCTGAATTGCGAAGTGATCACCGTTTCTAGTTTAAGTTTCTCCAGTCGTTTCTCCAAAGGTGATCAGAAATAACGGCCATTTCAAATCACGTGCACGACCGGTCATGAATTTTAACTCGATTGTGGCTTATTATAGATACAAAACTTGGACGAATAAACTTTATTGGGGTCCCGAAGAACATTTTATTTTATTTTTGGACTTAAAATTGTAATGTATAATTTTTTTTTTTTCCTCGGGAAATTATTAGCAATGGGCTCAATTGCTGTTCAGCAGAAACGTCTTTGTTTAAGAAGCGATCCTCCATTTTGGAATGTCAAATCTAAACTATAAAATTGAATTTGACTTGTTTTCTCCTTTATTTGGGTAAAAACGCTGGAATGTAATGGCCCATTTTACGCCATTAATCACCTGAGATCTTCGAAACGTTTTAAACAATGATCCAAATAACTTTTTTTTTTCTTCTTTTCCTTTTTTATGCCAATGACGAAGCGAAACCAGAAATGCCGGCTTAAAGGCCTCTGTATGCTGCTCAGCCCACTTCCATTAGGAGATGATCTGGCAAACGAAAAAGATAAAAATAAAAGAATAAAAATAAAAAAATAAAAAATAAAACTGGTCTGGTTGCTCGCACTTTTCAAAATGCACATCGCAGTCCTTTCTTTTTTCTTTTTTCTTTTTTTTATTTTATTATTTTCCCCATTTTGTCGATGACAGCTGGAGATTTTGTGTAATAACGTGCGAAATTTTTGATCATTTGATGGCACCTGCGCGTCAAATAATTCATCACATAATTTTCTAAGTATAATTTCATTTTTTCTTCGTTTGCACTTTATTATTCGCCCTTTTTAACAAATGATTTAGTTCTGGTGAGCTCGTAAACTGATTTCACGTGAAACATTAAATTTTAATGAGCTAGATCAAAACACATTTTTAAGAGCCTGAAAAAAAGGAAAAAAAAAAAATCAAAAATTCCATTGCGAAGCGAGACTGGAAAATCCTCGAAAAAAGACGCTGAAGTTCACCTGAGCGGTCAAATATCGATTTACAACTTAAGTAAACATCGCGTTAAATTGTTAGCAATTTTTCTCGACTTTTTGTGCATAAATTTCAATAAATTACGTGCTCAGTTCGCTCGGTTCTACTTAAAAAATATCCCGACACAAAATCTTTTTTCTTTTTTTTTTTTTTTACTTGGAATTTGTCACGTCTTGCGCATCCAATTCGACATTTAGGGGGAGCTTTGGAAGTGCAACTTGCCCGCACGACACGAGGGAAAATCGATAGGAAATCGGTCGGTTTGTTTTGCGACGCTCGTTATCGACGGCATAATTAAGTGTTTAACGCGCTCCGAATTAGAATTCGTGCCGAAATTCGACCGCCGATGAGAAATGCAAATTAAAACGAGACGCGGTCGGGATTAATTCCATTTTGATCGATCCGCGGGCGTCATAAATCGGATAAAGTCGAGTGGACACGTCGGAAAAATATTCAAAAATTATTAATTCCAATTTCAGTTCAAAGAGGTCGCGATTTCCCGGTTGCATATTGTATCCGTTTAATTTTCTTTTCTTTATTTCCAAATCGAGATACAAAAATGATAATAAATTGATAAAAGAATAAAGAAAAAAATAAAGAAAAAATAAAGAAGAAAAAAAAAAAATGGTCGTAATTCGCCAATTTCGGTCGAGTGAAGCGAACCGGTCCGGTCCATTTCTTGGAGCGTTTATCAGTCTCGGATTAATGAACCCCCGCCAACATTCACAACTCATTATCGCCAACATGATTTATCCCCTCCGCTCCATTTGCGCCGGCGAGTGCGACAGGGGCTAGACCAATGTGGCTAGACCTAGGTCGCCATTTTGCCGATCGATGGCGCAGCGCGTGAAAAGCATAATTTGAATTACAGATGGGGTTCGACGAGCCAGTCCCTTTAGATCCGACTAGTAAATGTTGCAGTAGAGCTTATGAGTTGTGGATCGCACGAGGGCCAACTCGAGGAGGTAGGGAATAGTGGCAATCTCGTGGGGACCATCAAGTGGGATGACCAACACGCTCGACATTTCGAGCCAATCTACTGATTAAGGGACGCGAGAGAAGAGAAGAGAAGAGAAGAGACCAGAAGAGAAGAGAAGAGACGAGATGAAACAAATTGGAAAACGTGGCGCGAGTAAAAATTTAAAAAAGAAATAGAAATCCACCAGAGACCCGCGAATTATTATTAAAAATAATAAAAAAAAGATGAAAATAATAATAATAATAATAAAAAAATAAAAAAAAAAAAAAAAAAAGTCAATGTTTGTTGCTTGTCATCGGTTTCTGTCGGTTCTCTCGAGTTTCTCTCGAGTTTGTGTTGAGTTTGCGTTGGTGTTTGTTGGTTTGGTTCGATCAATCTGGCAGGTAGAGGCAGCGCCATGAATATTGCAGCTAGAAATTGTGCGCACGGCACTTTGCTCCCAAATCCTTTAAACCCGTGCACAGTGAGGAGCGAGGGGCGGGTGATTGTGCCCGGTTGATGCGCGTTTGATGGTCGGCCGGGGGTTTCGTTATCCATCATAAAAACGGCGCGCGCAACTTGATATTTTTACGACGATTCGCCAATTCCTTCGCAGCCCCTCAATTAGTCCTTTTTTTTCGTTTCAATTTTTATGTACAAAGCGATCAACCGCCGTTAAAACCACATCTGTTCGTCGTCCTCGCCGCCTTCTTCGTCCACGTTTTCCGCATTGCCGGCCCCCGGGCCCCTCCCCACACCCACACCCTCGTCCTCCGACTCCGACACCACCAGGTCGCTATTGATGTCGCTGCCACGAACGCTCGCGCCGCCCGCTTGCTGGAACCCCACGTTCCCCTGCAAGAGGAACGCGGACGGGTCGTAATTCTCGTCCACCATCATCCCGTCGTCCACATCTGTTGCGTCTGCACGAGAAAGAGAAAGAGAGAAAAGACACGGACAGATATAAATAAATAAATAAATAAATAAATAAATAAATAAAAAAAAAATAAAAAAAATAAAAATGTCAAAATAAATTCCACGTTGTCATCACGTGACAATCACGAGTGATGGATGGGGGGATCCATATTCAACAACAAGGAGCAACAACAACAACAGCTCGTTCATCACTCTTTATCAGCGCCCGCTCGCGGCTGCGACGACGACGAGGAGGAGGTGGTTTATATTAAGTCGATCGTAGGGATTAAGATAATCTCGTCAAACAAGATTTATCACGCTTACTTTGCTGATAGTAGCTCGAGTCGACGGCTTGCTCCTCGTACGGCTGCTGGAAGCTCGACTCCATGTACACTTGCGTCGACGTCGCTTCGGCGTCCGCCTCGTTTTTAATCTCGGCGTCCGAATCGCTTCCTTCCTCGCTAAGCTTGCTGAGGAAATCGTTGTCGCTCCCTTCGTTGTCGGAAGCTTCGCTGTTTTCCGGCGTTATCTGCAAATCTGCAATAAAAAGTCAAATCAAATCAAATCAATTTCTTTTTTCTTCTCTCTTTTCTTTTAAAATATTTAAATTTTTACCTTCGACGAGAACGTTACTTTCATCCTCGGTGTTTCGATGACCCAATCGTGACGGGAAATGCATCTGAGACTCCTCTTCGCCTTCGATGTCGATATCTATCTCTTCGCCATCTTTCCGCTAAAAAAAATTTTAAAAAATTTAAAAAAAATTTAATCGAATTATTTTTTTTTCTTTAGGTAAATTTTCGTAATTTTCTCACTTTAACGCGCGTTCTTCGCGATCTCTGAGAGCCCATTTCCGTTTCGGTTACCGATTGGCTCTCCTCGAGCCCTATGAGGCTTCCCTCGTCGTTCTCGGCGTGGCCGTAAGACGTCCCCGTCACGATTGAATCGGTGTCCACGTCGTCGAGCGCCGCTTCCTGCACCGCGTGGATGTTCCCTTCGAGCTGCTGGAGATGTTCGTCGTACTGAAAAATTTGATGAAATTTGATATAAAATTAATAAAATTTAATAAATTTAATAAATTTAATAAATTATTTACTTCCGCCAGCAGCGATTTGGTGAGGTCGAGGATTTCCTTGGCTTTTTTGGTGAAGTTGTGGTCGTTTCCGTTGTATTTGATGCTGTTTTGGTGCATGAGTTCGATGTCGTTGAGGAAGTCGACGTGGTTGTGGTATTTGTGAGATTTGATGTTCTTGGAGAGGGTTTCGAAGTCCATGGGTTGCTGGATGATGGTGTAGTAATCTTTGACGAGTTTCTTGTTGACGGGTTTGTGGAATGGCCACGAGTCGGGAACCGTTTTGAGTTTTTCTTGCACGATGTTCTCGAGAATGAACGAGAAGGCAACCTGATCGTCGTCGTCCAAGAGAGGATTGATCGCTTTTTCAAGACGCATCAGTTTGTCTTCTTTTTCCGAGAAGCGTTGCAGACAGAGTTCGAGCATTTTTTGAGCAGTTTCTGTCAGAACACTTTTCGCTCCTGAAAAAAAACAAATCCAATATAAAAAAATCAAACAAAACATTTTAAATCACAAATCACAACCAAAAGATTGAAAAAAATGTCTACCGTTGTATAGAGTGCTGTTTTCAACAATTTGGTGCACATCTGACAAAAACTCCTCCCGAGACTGATACTTCCTCTGCCTCAAGTTCTCGCGCATGGTCTGTAAATCCATCGGTCGCGTCACAATATTGTAATAATCGCGTATCGTCTTAGCATTCACGGGAACTAAAAATGGTTGTGTCTAAAAAAAACAAAAACAAAAAAAAAAAAAAAAAATCTTTTAGTTTCAATTTTTAAAACGAGCAAATTGCATCAATTACATTGGGCTGTTCGCGCATCTCGTTGAGGATTCCCTCGAAGATGGTAGACAGCGTGATGACCGGATCGGTTCTTCTGCGATTGGCCGACTTGTGCGGCTTCTTCAGGTAGTCGCAATGGACCACGGTGCCGGCCCGCCTTCGCTTGCGCGCCGCCACGGCCTCCTTGGGGAATTTCAGCACGAGCGATTTGCGTCGCACCTCGTCCGCGTGCTTCACGAGTTGTTTGGAAAGGACCAGTTTGGTCCCTTCGACGTTGACCAGATCGTCGTCCTCGATTCCCGTCTTCTCCTCCTCCTCCTCCTGCTCCTCGGTCATGGCTACGGGCACAGGTGGCAGCGGCGTCGTCATTTGGTACAGCGGACACGTCTTGTTGGTCCGCATGTGGCCGATCGCGCCGCACGCGCCGCACTTCAACTTCAGCTCGGGCTTCTCCTTCTTCGGTTTCTTCTTGGGTGGCGCGAGCCCGAGTTTCTCGCGTTCCTGATTCCTGCGCAGACGCCGCAGTTGTTCCTGGATCCGTCGCTTCTCTTTCTTCATTTCTTCCTTCTGATGCTCGTCCAGCGTTGCAAATTGTTTGCTGTCGTGAAAAGAAAAAGAAAAAAAAAAAAAATTCTAATTCCATCGGTCAAAAACGACGAGTTGAGTTGTTACACAAAGGAAGGATCCTTGGTTGTTCGGATTCGGAGATATGTGTCGATGACAGCGGGTTTACGAACAGTTTCTATCCGCACGTATTCCTTGCCTTCCGCATTACGAAATGTTCGAAAAATCCGTAAACGTCGGCCGCTGGCGGACCCCATGCTGGCCACTGAAGCGCTGTCATCGTCTTTGTCCTTAAGACCCTTTTCTTTGTCACCTAAAACATCGAAAACGAAACAAATCAGCAAACGTGTCTTTTTTTTCGTCGATTTTTTTAACCTTTTTGTGAACGCTTCTTATCATCAGAAGTATCTGTGCCCTCACCCATGATCATTTTTTGCAATTCTAGTCGTTCGGCTTCCTCCCTCTCGTGCGATAATTGAGAACTCGTTTTCTTGTTGGACAGTAAATTTTCAATGTTTTTGCCCATTTCTTCGATATCGCTCGTGTCCTCTTCCGAGCTGGAGCCCTCGTCGGTGGAAAGCGCTTCGCTGGACTGCAAAACTCTAAAACAAACGATTATATTATTGCGGTTGACTATTTTTCATTCTATTTAATTTAATTAAATTATATAATTACTTGTTTTGCAGATCGAATATTCTTTGACATTCTTCTTTGTATCTTTCTTGATGTTCCGCGATACTGAACCGATTCCCACGAGCAAATTTACTCATGGCCTCTTCTCCAGCTTTCGCCTGTTCCGTCGACAGGGTGCGCACAACGTCGATCACCTCCCATCGAGACAATTTCTTTATCTAAGTTGAATAACAATTAATAAACAAATGAATGCAAAAATGCAATGAATTTTTTTTGTAAAAACTTACTTCATCTTCCGCAACGCCAAATTTTTTCAGAAGATTTTTAGCATTGCTCAACGAAAGTCTCCGTAAATCAGCGTCTGTACCCGTCACCGTTTTCTTCACCGGCTGTTTCGCATCAGCCTCGTCCTAAACACGCAGTAAGCATAAACCTTGGATAATTTTTAATCTCTATCTTAAACTTTACTTTCGACTGTTGCGGTTTGTTGGGCACACGAACGTAGGAAAAGCCTTCGCCGCATCCACTGGGATCGGCAATCCCAGTGAGTTGCAACAAACATTTGTTTTTCATTGCATGAATGAATGCCCGCGTTGTGTTCCACGGCGCAGCCTTCACCTCGTCGTCAATTTTCACTTGCAGCTCTTCGTCGTTGTCGTCGTCGTGCGAAAACAACGTTTTCTCTCCGTATCCAGCATCCTAATCAAACAAATCAAACGTTTTAGAATTTTAAAACCGATTCGACTCAATTTCTCCTTTAATTTCTCGCCTTTAATCTCTGTTCGGCAGCAATCATGCTGTAGTACGCGCAACACTGCTCGGGAGACACCATCGCACGAATTTCATCTTCAGTCGGCAGGCGAAACTCTGGTTTGAGCACCCACCAATTGGAGTCCATTCCTGTGCGCTTGAAATCAGCACATAATTTCAGCCTCTTTCGAATCGAACTTTCCGAATGGGATGGAAATGCCTTCTTAATGTCGTCCATTTTAATTCTCCGAGGGTTGTCTCTGCTTTTCCAGAACAAGCGATAGATGAAGACCTAAAACGCAAAGGGAAAATGAATTTAAAAAGTCCATTTCGTCGCGGAATCAACTTTACTTGTAGAAAATCTCGAACAAAATTGTTGGCCCTTTTCGAATTTGGACCTGGAACTTCGAATAAAGGACACAACTGGCCAACCGTATACAAACTGTCAATCTCGCGAATGTAATAACTTGAAAATAAATCAAATTAATTCCATTTTAAAGCGAAAAACTATAAACTTCGTACTGTTGTCGTGTTCTGAGGACCAAAAAATCGGTTTCCAATATTTTATGTTGATAAATCGGCGATCGGAACAAATTATTCTCAAAAGCCTGCAAAAAAAAAAAAAATCGATTAATTCCCCATCAATTACTTAATTCGAATATTTTTATTTTTACCTGCAATGATTGACCGGGAGCGAGACACCCCAAAAACGGAGACGTGTGCGCATACGCAGTCTCTCCGTACGCATATTCGGGGGCACCCTGGTCTTTCCCGGGTTTCTAACATAAAAAAAAAATCAAAATTAATCGATAAATATAATTTTTTAAACAATTACTTTACCCTTTTGTAGTAATTTTTTATTTTTGTTGCCATTCCCACTTGCATGACTAACGGCGGGTGCTCCTCGCAATACTCGGCCAGAATGATTTCCCCGTCTCGACCGGTTAAATCCTCGGCGGTGCGCATGAAAAACATTTCTCCACCGCCGCACGCTTGTCGTTCTTGCTCCCTCATCTGAAAAAAATATTTTTCAAAATAATTTTTGAAATAATTTTCGAAATTATTTTCAAATCCACCTTCGCTTTTTTCTTGATTTGTTTTAAAAGAGGAATCACTCCGTGGGGCCCCGGCTGCGAAAGTTGTCCGTGAGAGTATCGTTTGACCGGCGGACGGTGGAAATTTCGCAATTTTATCGGTCCCATGTGGGTGGGGAAGAACGGAGCGCGAAGTTCAACGGCGGGTGTCGAGTGCTATAAAGAAAAATATTTTTTTAAGTTATTTTTTTTTTTTTTTTTTAAATGTAAATGTAAATGTTGACTTGAATTAGATTTCCTCCCATGTTCATGCGCAGAGCGTTATCCTGCGTCATTTTCGGATTGTAATATTCGTCGTTAGAAACGTTAAACGGGTCTTTCTCGGGCATTTTAGCTGGCGGTTGAGGCGCTTCTGGTTCGGTGATGACCCCCGCTTTGCCGAGAAGTATGCGCGACTTCCTGATCGGGTCTTTCTTGTCCTTGTTAGGTTGATCGGTCGATTGGGCGTTCGGATCGGGATCGTCCGGGATTCCCAGCACCACATTCTCGTCGTTGGGATCCAGCGTCAAAATTTTCGGTTCCGGAATTTTATCCATAGCCTGAAATATAATTTTTGTAATAATTAAAATTTACATTTTCAACTTCATTTAAAAATTAATTACTTCGGCATCCCAAATAACGTCGTCTTCCCACGTTCCGTAGACCAATTCCTCGTTTTCCACTGGAAATATCGAATACCAAGTGTCGTCCTTTTCTTCCTCGGGTTCCTGCGGCTCTAAAAAAAACCAAAATTTCCTTCAAAATTCACTCATTCGACGATTGATCAACGTCCTACTTAAAACTGGATGAGTTGTTTTAGTTTGAGCTCCGCCTTGCTTGGTCGGTGGAATTTGCGGTGTTTTTCCAGGCTGAGTTACCACAGGATGAGGCGTTGTTTTAGCTGCGGACAATTATTAACAACGATATAAAAATAAATCTGTTTATTTTATTCGTTCGTTTACCTTGTTGACTAAAAGCTTGAGCCGTCCTGTTCGAACTGCTGGGAAGCCATCCAGCCGCGTTGTTTTTACTGTTTAATTTCGCCATAACCTTTTGCCGTTTGATTTAACCAATTAGAAGAATTTTTCCATTTTGAAGTTTTTTCTGTAGTTTTCTACCTTATGCTTAATGTCTTCTCCTTGCCACACTATGTCTTCCTCCCACGGCAACTGCGTTACCATGTGATAACAATCGTCGGGATATTCGTCGCCCTCCGAGTCAAACCGATCGATTTCCTCTTCCTCGATCTAAATTAAAATTAAATCAAATTAAATTAAATTAATCAAACTCGCGCTGCTTTATTCAACTCACATCTTTTAATTTGAAACCGTAATCAAACCCGTCTCCCGAGTCTGGTACTTCGAGCATGTCGTACCACAACTGAGCAGGACCGTACCGCCAGTCGGAAACCTTTGGCAAATCGTCAGCTGAAATTCCATTTTCCGTTTTAGTTCCCACATTTTTAGCTTCTATCGGTTTCATGAATTTTTCCTACAAAATTAATTATTTTTTTTATTTTTTTTTTTTTCCAAAAAATTTCAAATTTTTACCTCGTCATCCGATTGACACTGTTCCGGTGGCGGAGTTGGCGCAAATCTCAACGTCCAACCCTTTTCCTGCTTCTGTTCGTGAACGGCTTGCACGTCCTCGTCGATGTGCACCTTTTTCCGCTTTCTCTTCTTAACCCCCCGCCATATTTGAGGCAAACTCGATGGTTTACCCGGTCCAAACAATCGAGAAAATCGAAGCACCTGAATCGATCGAATCAAATTAACTCCAAACCCAAATAAAACGCTTCGAAAATTCACCTGGCCATGACGAAACTCAGGAAATAACTCTTGAACATCCATATTAGCATATTTACTGGGCAACATTGCAGCTAGAGGTGTTTTCAATTTTTTCGATTGCGAATCACTATTCAATAAACCATCCTTTTCCTCGCATTTAATTTTCTCGTCTTCGGTCGTGGAAGCGTCTCCATTCGATTTCGGCGGCGGGATAAGCGGCGGGATAGGCGGCGGGGGCATTAATTCACTGTCCGTTTTCGTCCTGTTGTCCTCGTCATCCGCATCGTAATCGTCCGTATCTTCCACTAAACAAAATCACAATCAAATTAATTCATATTTTTAAACAACTCAAAAAATACTGACCCGTCGTTGGGGCCCTGAGCGTCGACAGAATCGTTTTATATTTGCTGTAATCATCCTCGTCCGCCAACTCGGTGATGTCCGAATAATCAACGGCAGATGGCGATTTTTGAGCCCAATCTTGAAATTTAAATTTAAATTTAAAATCGATCGATTAATTGTTTTAATTGATTAATTTAATTGATTTACTGCTGTCACTCGAATCGTAATCATTGTCGTCGTCGTCGTCGTCGTCGTCGGAAAGCGGTTTGTTCACGTCTTTAGTGATTTCTTTTAACAAACAGCCCAGATTTGCCAATTTGTTCAACTGATTCAAATGTAATTTGGATTCCTAGTCAGAAATGTAAACGCTTATTTAGTGTTTCGCGAGTTTTATAGTCGACTCGAATGTTTACTTGATCCAGCAAGTCGTCCTCCAGCTGTCCCAACCGATCGATGTTACCGAATAGAAATCCGGCCAACGGTAACGCGTCCTGCTCCGTTTCATCGTCGCTTTCCATCTTCAAACGCGCGTCATTTGATCATATTTATTCGCTACCTCGGTGCGGCCACCGAGCAAGGTACCCGAAGCGAAATCGCAAATGTACTTCGACGGCCATTGCAATAAGAACGCCTCGAACCAATCAAATGAGTCGTACTATAGCGTGTTTTACTTTTCTTCATTGGCCATTTGTTTTCCGTCTTGAGTCGCCATCTAGTGAATGGATGTTGAACTCGTTGCACAACGCAGGTGGGTCACTGACAGGTGGGGAGAAATAATTTTCAATTTCCTGCAGTTGTTAAAATGTCTGTTTTCAATAAACTTTGGGACAATAAATGCAAATTAACTGCACGTAGTTTTTCATTTTCACTAAATCGTGATGAATCATGTCGTGGTTGTGTTTTTTTGCTGTTTTCTAATGGCAAAAAAGTCTTTTCAGAAAGTAATGTTGTCAATATTACTCGATATCGAAGCAAATTACTCATATTTATTGTCGTTCTAGGAGGTACACTGCGCATTTGGTTCCTATCCACCATCCGACAAGTAAATAATATTTTTTTTTTTTAAATTGGAAATTTCAGCGGTAATATTTTTATTTACACGCAGGAATGAAATCCCTGTTTATATTATCAATTTGGATTTACCACCGAAGGACCGGTGGACCAAATTGGTACAAGACAAGAAAAGTGAAGTGAGTGAGACCCAAAATGACAAATTGAATTTTTTTTTTATTTTAAATTTAAATTTGCAGATAATTGAAATTGTGCAGGATGTAAAAAACCTAATGGGACAATTTATGAATTTAGTTGATATTTTCTTTGTAAATAGTGAATTTATTCCGAAATTAATTTTTATTGATTTTCAATTTGTAATTATTTTCAAGCCGTATATTCTGAAAACGCTTCCGAGTTCATATTCCGATGAAATTGTAGGAATTTCAGAAGCGACGGGAATTCCGTTAGGAGAAATTATATTGTACAACTTATTTTACGAAGCTGTTAAGTTGTGCACGTCGATAGTCGCGCAAGACAAAAATGGTGGACTGAAAAAAACCGCCAAATTTAAATTGGAAAAATTAAACAAAAATTTCTTTACAGGTGAAATTTTTCACGGACGAAGTTTGGAGTTTGGATTATTCATGGGGTGAACACTAAATTTGAATTCTACGAATGAAAAAACTGAAGAAATGTATTTTATTTTGCAGTTGGAACAAGGAAAATCGAAGATGGAAGGCAACCGAGATTTTAAAGCGATTGGTCGTGAATACCGAGTTCCGGAAAAATGGACAAATTGTTTTCCGTTCGGTGCAATTTAGTGGATACGTTGGAATTCTGACCGGAATGAAACCAGTTGAGTCTGATAATTTGATAATTTCGTAATTAAACTGTAAAATTTACGCTAAAACAATTTTTTTTTCTAAAGAATTTATTCAGTTTAAGCATCAACGCCAAGTACGAGTTGTCTAATTGGCGTTACGGGTTCCTGGAACGGATTCTGGGTTTCCGGGAAGGCGAATGGTTGGGGGTTCTGACTCGTCGAGTGTTTGAAAATGTGAACAGTTACTCCGAGGCGCAAAACACATTGACTAATGCTCGATTGCTCGCTCCCATCTACTTCATTCTAGCTGGAACCAAAACTGGACAAGTAAATTAACTTAAATGATTTTAAAGGTAAAATAAATTAGAGTCGTTTAAAGGGCTCCATCATCACTCGTCACCTCACATCAGCGCATCTTACGAGTCTCGGGGTCGGGAACGGCAACTGGTTTCTTGTGCAAACCAATTACGATCATTGGGGCAAGCCGCCATTTTTCGACGACCGTGTCACTCCCGCGACGGGATGTATGAATAAATTAAGCCAGGAGGTGAGTGTTAGGCAAAAATGTAATTTGACATTTGTGTTATTGATTACGTGCTTTGTTTTTTTTAGAATCTTTCTTTAGCTGGTGTGGCCGAAGTGTTAACAACAAAACCACTCTTGAGCAAAGTAAAAAATAAATATATGTACATTGTTTTATTCATTTTTAATCATTTTGTTTTGAAATTAAAGATTTCTATTCACGTTACGATGATGAAACCATCGGAGGATATATTAGATACTTATATACCAGAATGCGACGAGCCGTGCCAGCTTTGGGGATAATAACAAAATCAAAAAATACATTCTGTTAGTACAATGATCCATTGTAACCCCTGGAGTGTAAACAATAAATAATAATAATAGCTGTACAGTGAAGCCAATTTGATTTATTTTCATCACACGCGAGGTTCGAACGCAACCACGATGGAAAGAACTGAAATAAACCATCAAATAAAGAATATTAAAATGATCGTGAAGTGACCATGAAGTGACCATAAAGTGATCGCGCAACTGGACAGTTTACTCGGCACATATTATATGCTTTATGGGATTTTTCTTGTAAAATAAATAAATATACCATTAAACCTGGCCACCCCCCGTGAAAAACGTATCACCACCATTGGTTCCATAAACAATCCGGACATATATG
>JAQFXT010001527.1:0-17080 GCA_034683725.1 Strigamia crassipes | reverse complement strand
GGATACCCAGGATCCAGGAAATGGATACCGAGGACACTTTATCTGTCCAGGGGTTCCAGGGATTAGGATACGCAGGTGCATATCTTAATCCTATGCAGGTGCGCTAATCCTAGTTAGGATGTAGCGAAGACCTCCATCTGGTGATATAATTCTGCATTACCGAGTGCAGATGATTCGCGCTTTTAATATAAATAGTAAACTTATGAATACATAACGTTTCTATTTATTATTCATTTTAACAGAATGAGTGAGAAGCAGGGAAGTGATCGCTACCTGCTTACTTTTCGTAACAATTGCTGCAAAAAGTCGCGAATGCGCCTTCTGGTGACAGCTACACGTACTATTACGGTTTTAAACCGTCACAATCTGTTATCATAATCGATTATAAATCGATTGCACAATTTTTCGAGTAATCAGTAATCCTAATCGATTACACAATTTTTCGAGTAATAAGTAATCCTAATCGATTACATAATTTTTCGAGTAATCAGTAATCGATTACAATTTTTATCTGTAATCACCCAGCTCTGTAACTATGCCACTGGGGCCACTAAGTCACACTGCGCTTGGGGCCCCAAGAAGTGTAAAACCGCCACTGATAATAAAGCAAAAGTTTTAAATAAAATTATATTCAATGTATAGGATAGGATCGTATCAAAAGTTATTATCGTTATGTGTTCACAATAGTTTATAACCTTAGATTAAGCCCAGCTGTACAGTTGGAAGATCCAATAATAAGGATAAGGACACTATATAAAAGTGCACACAAATTCACTAACAAACAACTTTACCTTAACATTGCAGTCAAAGTCGACTATGTTGATCAAAATGAGTGAGTTTGTCATAGCGCTCGTTTGTTTTTTAATAATGGCAATTTCTTTTGCATTGCTTCTCCCGATACTGCTAATATCTGAATTGTTCAGGCAGTTAGCGAGACTTTATCTATGTCTTAGTCATGGCCACTGGATTAGCTTCATAGACAGCTTAGACAGTCTGTCCGTAACTCACGGAGAAATGAACATCATACATTTCATTATGATTTTCCAAGGTAAATTTAACTTGCAAGATATTAAAAACAAGATAAAGAATAAGTGGACTGACGTGAAGCATAACGGTCAACATACCTACACTCGTATTCGGCAACACCCAATCAAATCGTGCGGATATTTTTACTGGTTGCTGGACAAGAATTTCTCAATCGACGATCACGTCCAAGAATACAACTGTCAACCACCCAAAAATCAAAATGAACTCAATGACGTATATTCCCATCTCGGTAGTCAACCGTTACCAAAAGATCGATCACCGTGGTTATTTCTGCTTTTTCAATTAGACGAAGCCTTCGCTGGCAAACCTCGTTATGTGGTTTTCGTAAGGTTCGACCACTGTGTTGGTGATGGCTACAACATTGTCCGGTTGTTAAATCAATGCTTGCTAGATGATAAACCTATCAAATATCTCACCTCAAAACCGAATCCACCAATTTCACTTACTGCTTTCCTCACCGACTTATTCTATTACCCCAAATATCTTATCCTGGAACAGTTTCTTGTAAGAGACTGGAATATTTTACACGGGCCAAAGCAAACCTATAAAAGACTCATCGCACCATCTCCAGTAATTTCTATGTCTAGAGTAAAGCGAATACAAAAATCAACTGGAAAAACTATAAATGACATTATCGTATCGTGCGTTGCTGGAGCTTATAGGAGATATTTTTCCAAGCGCAAATCACCATTGAACGATGTGCATGCATTTATTCCTGTGTCACTGCAAAGTGAATCTGAAGAAGTGACTTTTCAGAATAGAATATCCTGTTTTGTAATGCCTCTTGAATTAAAGAAAGATACTGCGTTGGAGCGATTGACAACAACTCAGCAAGTTGCAAGTAGATTGAAAAACGCACAATTCTATTATTTTGCTTATCTAACGGTGAAGCTTCTCTTTAATCGACTTCCCACTTGCATTACTGATTGTTTGTATTACATTTTTGACTGCACTACGATTATAAGTAATGTGCCCTTACAGCAGAATCAGTGTTTCAATGATCTTGGTCAAGAACTTCTGGAGTTTGGTGCTTATCCTGCACACAATATCAAAATTGGTAAGTGAAATAAAATTTGAAGTAGAACGTTGCAGAACCATTTTTTGCAAATTAGAGCCTGGAAGACTTAGATTTGTATCATTTGCTCTAAACACTTTATTTTCTTCCAGCTACAGCTATGGCACTCGTAAGTTTCAATAGAAACTTTCAACTTTGCTTTACAGCTGACGAAGCAGTCATGGAAAAGAATGACGTTAACCTTTTTATGCAATCATTCACTGCAGAACTTGAAGAACTGGAAAACAGTCTATCAATTTTCAATGTTACGTAATGGGGAAGACGGAAAAGAAACGTAATTTTCAGGTAATATTACAGTTAAAAGTATTGCACAGTAATAATCAACTCAAAAACCTTTATCTCACGTAGGTTAAAATAAACTGTGAAGGCCAGCCACTCTAAATAACAATTATAAAGCCAAAAAACTTAACCACAAAGACTTAGAACACTTGAAACACGACTTTTTGAATGGAGCTAGTGTAAGACAAAAGCTTTGTTTGGAGAACAGAGCATCTCAACTGCAACCTGTCTATTCACCTAACTACACGTCTCAATGATACAGCTTGCACATTCAAATAATTGTATTATAATAATGTTTTGGCATGGAAGCAATAAAATTTTACTGATGTTTACTGTGAAGTCAAATAATATTATTTGGGGCATTCAAAGTTTATGTTTTTGGAGTTTGTGTAAATAGCCAAAAACAAAAACACACTTAATTGTTAATGTGTTACTTTCTGGGCTTATTTATGGTAGTTTTGGGGTTTCATGCTCAGTCTTGCGAGTAACTGGCGATTAAAAATTGGATATTTTGCTAAGATATGACGCAAAATATAAATTATGTTAATAGTAATAGATCTTGGTAAAATGCATTTGTCTTCTTTTGCTAGTAAAATTAAACTGGGGGTTAGGTCTTTGAATAGACCTTGGGGAGAGTCAACCCCTTTTCCTATTTTTTCTTTAAAGTACTACTTTCTTTATGATACATTGAACAAGCTTTAAGTTAACAACATTTATTGCTAGATGCTATATAATTTCATCATTTCAATCAACTAATAAATAAAGGCAAAATGATACATGAACTTGTAAAAACAATTATTAAAAAAAAACAATTGTTCCAAACAATACAAAATTGTATTCAATTCAGAAAGATTAAAAATTATTGAGTAAAATTGTATGCGATATTCCGCTGCGATAAGTACCGTAGTTGCAATATTCAAAATACAATACCACACAAGTCAAAGTCAGTTTACAATACTGAATCAATTTACCCGCACAACTTGTAGATTTCTTTGCAATTATGTTTCCAAAAACACGTCAAAAGAAATTTCCCACAAGTGTTTCCATACAAAAATTGAGGATAAATCAATCAGATTAAACTCCAATATTGTTAGTGTTTATTTTGTTTTGTTTTGGCACACATTCCATAGATCAAAATTAGGATTAGAAATAAAGAGTGAAAGAATCGGACCAAGAAGCAAGAACCAACAAAAAAATAGCTAGTTTAAATAAAAAATTATGAGCTTAAGTAGAGACTAATGTGATAGGTGGACTGTTACCATTTATTGCTAGATGCCATATAATTTCATCGTTTCAATCAATTAATGAATAAGGGCGAAATGATACATGAACTTGTAAAAACAATTACAGTCTAACCTCGTTATAACGAATCGGAAGGGACCCGAAAATCTGTTTGTTGTAACAAAAGTTTGTTATAAAAAATTACAGTACAAATTTTTTTTTCAGTTTTGTAACTGAAAACAAATTCCAGTTTATCATAAAAAACGTTATTTATTTATAAACGTGGTGATTTTTGTTTGAATTTAACTTTTTACAGTATTTAAAAAAAAAAATGTTCATTTTCATCAATTTAAAAAATGAAATTTTCTGGCAAAACATGTAAACAAGTGAGTCATGTGATTAATTTTCAAAATTCGTTATAAAAAGAGCTTGTGGATGTTAAAGGGTTCCTAAAAGCTTGTTTGTTATAACAAATAATTTATTATATTAAAATTCGTTATTTCAAAATTTTTTAACATGGTATTTTATGGCGAACCACACAAGTCATTAAAAAAAATTCGTTACATCAAAAATTCGTTATAACGCGATTCGTTATAACGAGGTTCGACTGTATTCAAAAAAAAAATGTTCCAAACAATATAAAATTGTATTCAATTCAGAAAAATTAAAAATTATTGAGTAGAATTGTTTGCGATATTCCGCTGCGATAAGTAACGTAGTTGCAATATTCAAAATACAATACCACACAAGTCAAAGTCAGTTTACAATACTGAATCAATTTACCCACACAACTTGTATATTTTGTGACGATCTCGTTTCGTCAAATGATGTAAAAGTGTCACCAGAGTGCGCGATACAATCAAATCGCGCCAAATTTCAAGTTTCGAATGTAACTTGTACGAAAAAATAACTTTTAGAGAACTCTTATTCAAGTGTAATATAAAGTTGGCTAATTCTTACAAGGACTAACACCAAATACAGTAGATAGTAAGTAAATACCACTGTATTTATTTTCATCTCACTATAATAAATACATATATAAGTATATATTAGAAGATTACGTCGTATGACATTATCAAAAAAGGAAATTCAGAAGTCGCGTGACTCCGCCCACCCCTTGTACGCCCGATACGAGAGTACCCCTAATTACTCCCCTCTCCCCCCTTCCCCGATTATTAGAGAAATTCCCATAGGAATTAACCCCATTGGAGATTGAATAATCTCTAACTAATGTACTTGCTAGTATAAATAGCAAGTTTCCTCCGAAAATAATTACTTGCTTGCTTACCTTGGACTGATTACTTACACTAACTCAGTCCCTAAAACATCCACTTAGTGGCACACTGCGGCGTGTCACTGATAAGAGGACGCCTCTTATTGTGCTTAGACAAATGCACTTATTCAATGCTAACCGCACTTACTAACAGAAAACCAAATATCACCAAATCTGATGATTCAAAGATGTCAGCCAGAAGTGGACCCAAAAAATGGCAAACACTATTAACACAATTTTAAAAACAGTTTAATTGTTTAATTAAAAGATATTTTAACAATTGCAATATGAAACACTTAATAAAATGTATATGGAGTGACTAGCCAAAAACAAAAAGACCTATATTGGAAGATCACACATTTGCTTTCTACCAGGCAATTGCATTTGCCAATATAAGAGAACCATATAACCCTGCATTTACCAACCCTTGTTGTTCCGGTCACCAGCCGATCAGCAGTTCGAAATTGTTATGTATCGTAACAATAATAAATCTACACAATGTATTTTGGGTTGCCCAGGCAACCCACGGAATAATAAAAACAGTTGAACCTAAAAAACCTAATCAGACATCTTGGTCTTCTTTATTGCGGGCCTGAGTTCCATTTGGAACTCAGGCCTGATCAATGGATCATACCCAAGTTAAATCACCACCTTTAGATTTAACAGAAATGTTTCCAAATTCCATTTTCGTGCTGTCTGTAAAAATAAAAGAAAATAAAGTAAATAACCAAAAATAAAATTATATATTCCAAAAACAAAGTACGTGACTAGTACTACAAATAAAATAGTCAAATGTATGAGTGCCAACTACCGGTAGTAGTTAAATTTATAAACTGTGCACCAATAAGTAAACAACTTAAGCCTATTATTTACAGCTTGATCCTCCTTGGAAAAAAGATTCTGAATTACACAAATAGTTTTTTAAAAAATTTGTATTTCACAATTTAGTTTGTTGTGAAATACGATTCCCGAACATCCACGACGGCCGAAAAAGACAACAAAATCTCGAATTCATAATCCCTGATTTCAATTTTCGTATTTCTCACTTATTTTCTGTCTAAAACAAAAAGAAATCATTAAATTTGGAACTTTGAAACAAGAATGACCACACCGAGTGAACCGCCATGACGACATGACGAGGCTGAAACATTTAGCAAGTGGGTCCTTTTGTCAAAAACTTTTCCAGATCCAACGGCATTTGATCAAACATGGAATTCAGCAAAGTGTAAAACCGCCACTGATAACTAAGCAAAAATTTTAAATAAAATTATATTCAATGTATACTCAATACAAGGATAGTATCAAAAGTTATTAACATTACATGTTCACAATAGTTTCCTTATTTTAAATTAAGTCCAGCTGTACAGTTGGAAGATCCAATAATAAGGAAAGTATAGTATTTAAATTCACTAACAAACAACTTTACCTCAACATTGCAGTCAAAGTCGATTGTGTTGATCAAAATGAGTGAGTTTGCTATAGCACTCGTTTGTTTTTTAATAACAGCAATTTCTTTTGCATTGCTTCTCCCGATACTACTAATATCTGAATTGTTCAGACAGTTAGCGAGACTCTATCTATGTCTGAGTCATGGACACTGGATTTGCTTCATGGACAACGTGGACAGTCTGACCGTAACGTACGGAGAAATGAACATAGTACATTACTTTATGATTTTTGGAGGTAATTTTAACTTACAAGATATTAAAAACAAGCTAAAGAGTAAGTGGACTGACGTGAAGCATAACGGTCAACATACCTACACTCGTATTCGGCAACACCCAATCAAATCGTGCGGATATTTTTACTGGTTGCTGGACAAGAATTTCTCAATCGACGATCACGTCCAAGAATACAACTGTCAACCACCCAAAAATCAAAATGAACTCAATGACGTATATTCCCATCTCGGTAGTCAACCGTTACCAAAAGATCGATCACCGTGGTTATTTCTGCTTTTTCAATTAGACGAAGCCTTCGCTGGCAAACCTCGTTATGTGGTTTTCGTAAGGTTCGACCACTGTGTTGGTGATGGCTACAACATTGTCCGGTTGTTAAATCAATGCTTGCTAGATGATAAACCTATCAAATATCTCACCTCAAAACCGAATCCACCAATTTCACTTACTGCTTTCCTCACCGACTTATTCTATTACCCCAAATATCTTATCCTGGAACAGTTTCTTGTAAGAGACTGGAATATTTTACACGGGCCAAAGCAAACCTATAAAAGACTCATCGCACCATCTCCAGTAATTTCTATGTCTAGAGTAAAGCGAATACAAAAATCAACTGGAAAAACTATAAATGACATTATCGTATCGTGCGTTGCTGGAGCTTATAGGAGATATTTTTCCAAGCGCAAATCACCATTGAACGATGTGCATGCATTTATTCCTGTGTCACTGCAAAGTGAATCTGAAGAAGTGACTTTTCAGAATAGAATATCCTGTTTTGTAATGCCTCTTGAATTAAAGAAAGATACTGCGTTGGAGCGATTGACAACAACTCAGCAAGTTGCAAGTAGATTGAAAAACGCACAATTCTATTATTTTGCTTATCTAACGGTGAAGCTTCTCTTTAATCGACTTCCCACTTGCATTACTGATTGTTTGTATTACATTTTTGACTGCACTACGATTATAAGTAATGTGCCCTTACAGCAGAATCAGTGTTTCAATGATCTTGGTCAAGAACTTCTGGAGTTTGGTGCTTATCCTGCACACAATATCAAAATTGGTAAGTGAAATAAAATTTGAAGTAGAACGTTGCAGAACCATTTTTTGCAAATTAGAGCCTGGAAGACTTAGATTTGTATCATTTGCTCTAAACACTTTATTTTCTTCCAGCTACAGCTATGGCACTCGTAAGTTTCAATAGAAACTTTCAACTTTGCTTTACAGCTGACGAAGCAGTCATGGAAAAGAATGACGTTAACCTTTTTATGCAATCATTCACTGCAGAACTTGAAGAACTGGAAAACAGTCTATCAATTTTCAATGTTACGTAATGGGGAAGACGGAAAAGAAACGTAATTTTCAGGTAATATTACAGTTAAAAGTATTGCACAGTAATAATCAACTCAAAAACCTTTATCTCACGTAGGTTAAAATAAACTGTGAAGGCCAGCCACTCTAAATAACAATTATAAAGCCAAAAAACTTAACCACAAAGACTTAGAACACTTGAAACACGACTTTTTGAATGGAGCTAGTGTAAGACAAAAGCTTTGTTTGGAGAACAGAGCATCTCAACTGCAACCTGTCTATTCACCTAACTACACGTCTCAATGATACAGCTTGCACATTCAAATAATTGTATTATAATAATGTTTTGGCATGGAAGCAATAAAATTTTACTGATGTTTACTGTGAAGTCAAATAATATTATTTGGGGCATTCAAAGTTTATGTTTTTGGAGTTTGTGTAAATAGCCAAAAACAAAAACACACTTAATTGTTAATGTGTTACTTTCTGGGCTTATTTATGGTAGTTTTGGGGTTTCATGCTCAGTCTTGCGAGTAACTGGCGATTAAAAATTGGATATTTTGCTAAGATATGACGCAAAATATAAATTATGTTAATAGTAATAGATCTTGGTAAAATGCATTTGTCTTCTTTTGCTAGTAAAATTAAACTGGGGGTTAGGTCTTTGAATAGACCTTGGGGAGAGTCAACCCCTTTTCCTATTTTTTCTTTAAAGTACTACTTTCTTTATGATACATTGAACAAGCTTTAAGTTAACAACATTTATTGCTAGATGCTATATAATTTCATCATTTCAATCAACTAATAAATAAAGGCAAAATGATACATGAACTTGTAAAAACAATTATTAAAAAAAAACAATTGTTCCAAACAATACAAAATTGTATTCAATTCAGAAAGATTAAAAATTATTGAGTAAAATTGTATGCGATATTCCGCTGCGATAAGTACCGTAGTTGCAATATTCAAAATACAATACCACACAAGTCAAAGTCAGTTTACAATACTGAATCAATTTACCCGCACAACTTGTAGATTTCTTTGCAATTATGTTTCCAAAAACACGTCAAAAGAAATTTCCCACAAGTGTTTCCATACAAAAATTGAGGATAAATCAATCAGATTAAACTCCAATATTGTTAGTGTTTATTTTGTTTTGTTTTGGCACACATTCCATAGATCAAAATTAGGATTAGAAATAAAGAGTGAAAGAATCGGACCAAGAAGCAAGAACCAACAAAAAAATAGCTAGTTTAAATAAAAAATTATGAGCTTAAGTAGAGACTAATGTGATAGGTGGACTGTTACCATTTATTGCTAGATGCCATATAATTTCATCGTTTCAATCAATTAATGAATAAGGGCGAAATGATACATGAACTTGTAAAAACAATTACAGTCTAACCTCGTTATAACGAATCGGAAGGGACCCGAAAATCTGTTTGTTGTAACAAAAGTTTGTTATAAAAAATTACAGTACAAATTTTTTTTTCAGTTTTGTAACTGAAAACAAATTCCAGTTTATCATAAAAAACGTTATTTATTTATAAACGTGGTGATTTTTGTTTGAATTTAACTTTTTACAGTATTTAAAAAAAAAAATGTTCATTTTCATCAATTTAAAAAATGAAATTTTCTGGCAAAACATGTAAACAAGTGAGTCATGTGATTAATTTTCAAAATTCGTTATAAAAAGAGCTTGTGGATGTTAAAGGGTTCCTAAAAGCTTGTTTGTTATAACAAATAATTTATTATATTAAAATTCGTTATTTCAAAATTTTTTAACATGGTATTTTATGGCGAACCACACAAGTCATTAAAAAAAATTCGTTACATCAAAAATTCGTTATAACGCGATTCGTTATAACGAGGTTCGACTGTATTCAAAAAAAAAATGTTCCAAACAATATAAAATTGTATTCAATTCAGAAAAATTAAAAATTATTGAGTAGAATTGTTTGCGATATTCCGCTGCGATAAGTAACGTAGTTGCAATATTCAAAATACAATACCACACAAGTCAAAGTCAGTTTACAATACTGAATCAATTTACCCACACAACTTGTATATTTTGTGACGATCTCGTTTCGTCAAATGATGTAAAAGTGTCACCAGAGTGCGCGATACAATCAAATCGCGCCAAATTTCAAGTTTCGAATGTAACTTGTACGAAAAAATAACTTTTAGAGAACTCTTATTCAAGTGTAATATAAAGTTGGCTAATTCTTACAAGGACTAACACCAAATACAGTAGATAGTAAGTAAATACCACTGTATTTATTTTCATCTCACTATAATAAATACATATATAAGTATATATTAGAAGATTACGTCGTATGACATTATCAAAAAAGGAAATTCAGAAGTCGCGTGACTCCGCCCACCCCTTGTACGCCCGATACGAGAGTACCCCTAATTACTCCCCTCTCCCCCCTTCCCCGATTATTAGAGAAATTCCCATAGGAATTAACCCCATTGGAGATTGAATAATCTCTAACTAATGTACTTGCTAGTATAAATAGCAAGTTTCCTCCGAAAATAATTACTTGCTTGCTTACCTTGGACTGATTACTTACACTAACTCAGTCCCTAAAACATCCACTTAGTGGCACACTGCGGCGTGTCACTGATAAGAGGACGCCTCTTATTGTGCTTAGACAAATGCACTTATTCAATGCTAACCGCACTTACTAACAGAAAACCAAATATCACCAAATCTGATGATTCAAAGATGTCAGCCAGAAGTGGACCCAAAAAATGGCAAACACTATTAACACAATTTTAAAAACAGTTTAATTGTTTAATTAAAAGATATTTTAACAATTGCAATATGAAACACTTAATAAAATGTATATGGAGTGACTAGCCAAAAACAAAAAGACCTATATTGGAAGATCACACATTTGCTTTCTACCAGGCAATTGCATTTGCCAATATAAGAGAACCATATAACCCTGCATTTACCAACCCTTGTTGTTCCGGTCACCAGCCGATCAGCAGTTCGAAATTGTTATGTATCGTAACAATAATAAATCTACACAATGTATTTTGGGTTGCCCAGGCAACCCACGGAATAATAAAAACAGTTGAACCTAAAAAACCTAATCAGACATCTTGGTCTTCTTTATTGCGGGCCTGAGTTCCATTTGGAACTCAGGCCTGATCAATGGATCATACCCAAGTTAAATCACCACCTTTAGATTTAACAGAAATGTTTCCAAATTCCATTTTCGTGCTGTCTGTAAAAATAAAAGAAAATAAAGTAAATAACCAAAAATAAAATTATATATTCCAAAAACAAAGTACGTGACTAGTACTACAAATAAAATAGTCAAATGTATGAGTGCCAACTACCGGTAGTAGTTAAATTTATAAACTGTGCACCAATAAGTAAACAACTTAAGCCTATTATTTACAGCTTGATCCTCCTTGGAAAAAAGATTCTGAATTACACAAATAGTTTTTTAAAAAATTTGTATTTCACAATTTAGTTTGTTGTGAAATACGATTCCCGAACATCCACGACGGCCGAAAAAGACAACAAAATCTCGAATTCATAATCCCTGATTTCAATTTTCGTATTTCTCACTTATTTTCTGTCTAAAACAAAAAGAAATCATTAAATTTGGAACTTTGAAACAAGAATGACCACACCGAGTGAACCGCCATGACGACATGACGAGGCTGAAACATTTAGCAAGTGGGTCCTTTTGTCAAAAACTTTTCCAGATCCAACGGCATTTGATCAAACATGGAATTCAGCAAAGTGTAAAACCGCCACTGATAACTAAGCAAAAATTTTAAATAAAATTATATTCAATGTATACTCAATACAAGGATAGTATCAAAAGTTATTAACATTACATGTTCACAATAGTTTCCTTATTTTAAATTAAGTCCAGCTGTACAGTTGGAAGATCCAATAATAAGGAAAGTATAGTATTTAAATTCACTAACAAACAACTTTACCTCAACATTGCAGTCAAAGTCGATTGTGTTGATCAAAATGAGTGAGTTTGCTATAGCACTCGTTTGTTTTTTAATAACAGCAATTTCTTTTGCATTGCTTCTCCCGATACTACTAATATCTGAATTGTTCAGACAGTTAGCGAGACTCTATCTATGTCTGAGTCATGGACACTGGATTTGCTTCATGGACAACGTGGACAGTCTGACCGTAACGTACGGAGAAATGAACATAGTACATTACTTTATGATTTTTGGAGGTAATTTTAACTTACAAGATATTAAAAACAAGCTAAAGAGTAAGTGGACTGACGTGAAGCATAACGGTCAACATACCTACACTCGTATTCGGCAACACCCAATCAAATCGTGTGGATATTTTTACTGGTTGCCGGACAAGAATTTCTCAATCGACGATCACGTCCAAGTGTACAACTGTCAACCACCCAAAAATCAAAATGAACTGAATGACGTGTATTCCCATCTCGGTAGTCAACCGTTACCAAAAAATCGATCACCGTGGTTATTTCTGCTTTTTCAATTAGACGAAGTCTTTGCCGACGAACCTCGTTATGTGGTTTTCATAAAGTTCGAACTTGTCTCGGTGATGGCTACAACATTGTCCGGTTGCTAAATCAATGCTTGCTAGATGATAAACCTATCAAATATCTCACCTCAAAATCGAATCCACCAATTTCACTTACTGCTTTCCTCACCGACTTGTTCTATTACCCCAAATATCTTATCCTGGAACAGTTTCTTGTAAGAGACTGGAATATTTTACACGGTCCAAAGCAAACCTTTAGGAGAATCGTTGTACCATCTCCAGTATTTTCTATGTCCAGAGTAAAGCGAATACAAAAATCAACTGGAACAACTATGAATGACATTATCGTATCATGCGTTGCTGGAGCTTATAGGAGATATTTTTCCCAGCGCAAATCACCACCATTGAACGATGTGCATGCTTTTATTCCTGTGTCATTGCAAAGTGAATCTGAAGAAATTACTTTTCAGAATAGATTGTCCTGTTTTGTAATGCCTCTTGAATTAAAAAAAAATACCACGTTAGAGCGATTAAAAACTACTCAGCAAGTTACAAGTAGATTGAAAAACGCACACTTCCATTATTTTACTTATCTAACGGTAAAGCTTCTCTTTAATCGACTTCCCACTTGCATTACTCGTTGTTTTTATTCCACCATTGAGTCCACTATGGTTATAACTAATGTGCCCTTCCAGCAGAATCAGTGTTTCAATGATCTTGGTCAAGAACTCTTGGAGTTTGGTGCTTTTCCTGCACATGGTGCCAAAGTTGGTAAGTGAAATAAAATTTGAAGTAGACCATTGCAGAACCATTTTTTTTGCAAATTAGAGCCTGGAAGATCTGGATTTGTATCATTTGCTCTAAATACTTTATTTTCTTCCAGCTACATCTTTGGCACTCATAAGTTTCAATAGAAACTTCCAACTTTACTTATCAGCTGACGAAGCAGTCATGGAAAAGAATGACGTTAACCTTTTTATGCAATTATTTACTGCAGAACTTGAAGAACTGGAAAACAGTCTATCAATTTTAATGTTATGAATGGGGAAGACGGAAGAGGAATGTAATTTTCATGTAATATTACAGTTAAAAGTATTGCACATTAATAATCAACTCAAAAACCTTTATCTCATGTAGGTTAAAATAAACTGTGAAGGCCAGCCACTCTAATAACAATTATGAAGCCACAAAACTTAACCACAAAAACTTAGAACACTTAAAACACGACTTTTTGAATGCAGCTAGTGTAAGACAAAAGCTTTGTTTAGAGAATAGAGCATCTCAACTGCAACCTGTCTATTCACCTAACTACACTAAACATCTCAACGGTACAGCTTGCACATTCAAATAATTGTATTATAATAATGCATGGAAGCAATAAAATTTTACTGATGTTTACTGTGAAATCAAACAAAATTATTTGGGACATTCAAAGTTTATGTTTATGCCGTTTTTGCCAAAATGATACATGAACTTGTAAAAACAATTATTAAAAAAAAACAAATGTTCCAAACAATACAAAAAATGTATTCAATTCAGAAAGATTAAAAATTATTGAGTAAAATTGTTTGCGATATTCCGCTGCGATAAGTACCATAGTTGCAATATTCAAAATGCAATACCACACAAGTCAAAATCAGTTTACAATACTGAATCAATTTACCCGCACAACTTGTATATTTGTTTGCAATTCTGTTTACAAAAACACGTCAAAAGAAATTTCCCACAAGTGTTTCCATACAAAAATTGATGATAAATCAATCAGATTAAACTCCAATATTGTTAGTGCTTATTTTGTTTTGTTTTGCCACCCAGTCTATAGATCAGGATTAGGATTAAAAATAAAGAGTGAAAGAATCGGACCAAGAAGCAAAAACCAATAAAAAAATAGACTGATGTGATAGGCAGACTTTTACCATGTGGTGTGGGGACACAGTGTGGCAATGGATGCTTATTCAATAGAAAGAAGACACAACTAGAAACTATATTTGTAAAGTGGCCTTTATTAATGTGTGTTGTCTAACAGTTAGTCTCTAGTAAGTGTTATTCCTAATCTGTGTCATGATGCCATGACACAGCCCACGTCAACCAGCGACCACATGCTTAGCAAGAATCACGTGAAAGCCGAGTCTATTCTATTTATCGCCGGTAGTCAACCGAGCTTCGAAGACCATCTAGGTCACGACCATGTTGCGTGCACGAAACCGTGCTTACGTCCGGTGGACCTGCGACCTATCATGTTGCCAGTCATGTAAAAGGTGCTGTCCCTTCCTCTTGGGATCCTTGAGGAAGACCCCATAGAATCTACTTTCAGTTCCGCCTTGTTCTTAGTGGTCAGGAGACCACTTCCGGTTAGCAACTCCACCAGGTAGACGTTGCCTCAAGGAGGTTTACAGGTTCTCCAGTGTTCGCAACATGGTCTCACCAAGTTGAGATCACTATTTTTCAATATTAGCCTTTCCACTTGGCATTCCCAAGTAGCCAAGTAGACAGGCTAATATTGGGAAATAATAGGTTCATTCAATCTTGAGAAAGTAAATCGACTTATTCATCTGAAGTGACTTCTCTAAACAGGATATGTTTTTTTGCATCATATCTCTGAAAAGTCAACTTACAAAAATTCAAAGAAAAGAATTAAGAAATCACTCGTTGACTTATAGAAGTGACTTACCTTTTGCATCGTGTTATTATTTGTTTTGACCCCAACCCTCCCTTGTTAATCCTTTAATCCCCTTACTCAAAATAAAATAGAGGCATTCTGAGATTCGATTTAATAAGTGTGTTCAATCGAGAATTCACTTTTTTAAGTCACTTCTTTAAGTAATTTAAGGAAAAGTGAATTTGTCTTCTCAACATTGAATGCGCCTAGTGATTAATAGCAGGGCCGACCTTCTTCAAGTCGGGGCCCGGGTGCGAAAAGAATTGTGGGGCCCCAAAAGAAAACGATATAAAGTATATAGAAGTTGTGTTCATGTTACGTCTTACAATATTGATGAGACCATCGATGTATTGATTTATTTCATTTAAATTTTTTTTAATTTTATAAATTTTTTTTTTTTTGCTTTTTTTGGGGGGGACCTATAAGACTGGGGGCCCGGATGCCTTGCACCCGCTGCACCCCCCTCAGAGCCGGCCCTGATTAGTAGAAGGGGTAAAGGGGAATGTAATTTTAAGGTGATATTTCAGATTTCAGTTAAGAGAGTTATAGCATTGCAGGCTAATAAACAACTCAAAAAACTTCATCTCATGTAGTTTATAATGAAACCTGAAGGCCAGCCACTCTAATCACAACAATTTTATAGCCAAGTGTTGTGTGTTTGTTCTGCATGTATTGAACAAAGAGAATAAATTAGCTTTTCGCACACGTAACGCATTGAATGGAAAAAGTTGGAACAAAAACCAAATCCGGAATGATTTGGAGATCGAAAAAAACTTTGTTCTTCTGCGTGCTGCTCACATTATTCATTGTTACATTTCCAAGTGTTTACTACATCAGTCAACAGACAGGTAAATCTAATTTTACACACTAAAAACGACATTCAAATGTATTTTTACTTTCATTTTAGTTGTACCATATTTATCCAAAACACTTTTCCAAAATGCAACATCAAAAAGTTCACAAGTAACGACAACAACTACGGAGCCAAATCCAACACCACCTCCGATTCAAAGTGTAAATTATCCGGTGAATGTCCTTCTGCTGGCGTACCATCGCACTGGGAGTTCACTTACAGGAGAACTGCTGTCTTTACTCCCAAATTCAGCATATTTCTTTGAACCAGCGTTTTATTCAGTAGTGATGCTGGGTGATTGGTCAGCTGAAAGCCGAATAAACACAATAAATGGACTATTCGAGTGTAATCCGAATTTACTTCACGCAATATTTACCAGAAGCACCGTGCACACTATTAGAAAGCTGAATGGCATTCCAATAAGAAAAAGAGACTATCTTGCAAGTTCTGATTTGAGTGATGGATGTCTTGTGAGTCATGTTCGAATTGCAAAAACAATACGTCTAAGGGTATGCAAATCTATCCATATGTCTAATTGTTATCCATTTTGTGCAGAGCCACCATAACCATTGAACTAAAAGAGCTGCAGCCCCAGGGCACCGGAAATCAACAGGCTCTGGGTTGTTGGGGAAAAAGGGCTCTGGGGAAGGCCGGCCACAAGGGAGATGCAGTGAGTGCAGGGCACCCGGGTCCCAGATTGTGCATGGAGCCCCAGGTGTATGCATAGGGTCCCAAAAAAAATGAAACAAAAAATATTAAAACAAAAACAAAAAAAATAATAATAATTAATTCAATAATTCTACAAGTAGGAGCCCCACAATTCTTTTCGCACCCGGCCCCCATTTTGGAGAAGGCCGTCCCTGGAGAAGGGCATACATAGAGGCACCAAAATCTTTTAAGTGCTTACAGCCTCTAAAAGTATTAATCTGTTAGGGAAGCCTTCTCTTTTTAACCCATGACCCTGATTATATATCAAATTACAAAATCGTTTTGCGCGCTCTAATGGCAATTTTGTACACTACGTGATAGGCAACAAGTAAACAGCGTATTACAATGCCTACGAGTTGTGCTGCTTTTGGGTGTCACAAAAGTTATCTACCGGTATCTGTTTATTTATTAAACGATCGAATCAAAAACTGCATTCAAAATACACTAGCGCAACGTGTTTGTTGC
>JAQFXT010001526.1:0-17082 GCA_034683725.1 Strigamia crassipes | reverse complement strand
GTCGACTGGTACGTGTTGTCGACTGGTACGTGTTGTCGACTGGTACGTGTTGTCGACTGGTACGTGTTGTCGACTGGCACGTGTTGGCGACACTTAAATTTCTATCCTAACCTAACCTAACCTAACCTAACTAAATCTAACCTAACCTATCCTAACTTAACTTACGCTATAAGTGAACATAGCATAGCCAATTCGGTAGTTTTCCACTATTTATGTCACCGAGACGTTAATTGTAGCCATTTTGAATTCTCTGAAACGGAGTACATGTTACTGTTCATCTTATTGTTTTCCCTTGGACATCGTATAAATTCACAATAATAAAGTTGTGGCATTGTTTTGAATTATTTAAAATGGAAATTGCATCTATATTTGATACAGTATCTATATTTGATACTGAAACAGTTCCTAGTTTCGGTAATCATATGTCACAAGGTAAGTCGAATTTTATAACTGTAGTGTAAAACGTTTAAACTTTTTACGTTACACTAAATATAGTGTGAAAATGGCGTAATTATACTGGAAAAGTACCTTCCATAAACTGTGTACTAAGCCTTAAAGAGGAATAAAACTAAAAGACATGAAAGTAATTTCATTGGTTATTGGTGACGTCATCAACTCTCAACATTGTAGTGTGACGTTGCTAAAATGTGAAGTCATTTTAACATTACGTTTTAGGGACTGCTGAAATATGAACTGCTTTGAATAATTGAATAACGGCAAGGATGGGAGGACTGCTATCTATCCTTAAAAGTGGAAAATATTGGACAACCTGAAATTTTTGCATATTTTTTAAGAGATTGATAGCTTCAATCATTGTGTTTCTCAACTGTCAATTCTCTGGTGAATAATTTTTCATTCTTTTTTCTCTTTTTTTGATCCTTGCAGTTCTCCCTCCGATGCCTTGCATTAAAATTCCATACTTCACAACGGAAATACAAGTGTTTCAATGGACAGAGGTCTCTTTAACACCATCTTTCCTCAGTAAGTATAGAAATTTACAATCAGGATTGAAAAGCTAGTCTACTGGAACACCTTTCTTGGTCAGTAGGGGGTCACTGCTTGGTCACTGGTGATGAAAGTCATCAGAAAAGTTCTAATACATGGTAATCTTAGATGACAAAGGACTTTCAGTAGTAATGTACCGCGCACGCCGAGTAATTGTCAAATAATTAGGTCTGCACGAATATTTTTGTCTGATAAGATTACGAGTGTTCGTAGGGCATAAGTGTTCTTATCTGACAAAAAAGATGAGTGCTGACCTAAATTTGACAATCACTCAAGCGCGAGGTGTATTTTATGAGAGAATTTATCGATAGAAAATCAGAGAAACGACCATGAAGAGTTCGAATGGGATCAAAATGCCATTTGTATTTTGGTTGTAAAAACCCACAACAGATGGCGCGAAGTGCAAGCGTGCGTTATCGAAATGGTGAATGCAGCCACCTACAGCCACCGATCCGAAGGCGAAAGGGGTGTGTTACGCGGTTCGGGATTGGTCGGACAAACAATGGCTGTTTCGTAACGCTGTTCTCATTGGTATTCAAAGCACCAGAGAACATTGTCGAAGCTATTGGTAAATTTTCAGTGATACAGCAGTTTGTCAGGCGGCTTTTTGGTATTTGCTTGGCGCCATTGTTTGTTGCATAGGGGTCTGTTCATATATTTGACGGTCATTTATTCGACAGTCAAAAAATAAATTATATTTTGATTGTATTAATTTAGGTTAGGTTTGGTTTACCGGCGAATAATCGATACGACCTCGTTGCATATACTGGTGGCTGTTAGGAATTAATAAATGAGTTGGATGTTTTCACTTTGTTGAGGCTGTTTACACGTATCTTGACTCGAGGATGTTCACTGATATTGTAATAAACTGAGGTGTAATCAAAAAGTAATGTGATACGCAGTTCAAACAGCTTTGACCTTTCTCTAGGCAACACAACATAACATGAAACAGACTAGGTAATCTTGCAAAGTTAAGGAACTATAAAACAATATGGTGAAAGAAGGAAGTGGGAAGTAGTAAAATTTGTTGCTGAATTCAAGATGGAAATGATTGTGGCAATGGCATTTCATTATTTACATGTGAATAATGGCTGGATTGTAAAGCAACATTTACTTCCCACATGTGGGTAGAAATTGTATAGACAGAGCCACTTTATATTCAGATGCCAACAGTGTTATAAAAGACTTAAAGTTTAAATTGAAAAGAAAATTACCTTTTCAAATATTTGATGGGTACTTTAAATACTTTTCCATTTATTCTTGGAGAAGTCAATTACACAGAAATGGGTTAAGTTGGGGAAGGAAATCAGGTTTATGCTAGTCTTATCGGTAACTTCTGAATATTTCATAAGCATTTGTATTATTCATTTTTTTCTCATGGCAAGTATGAGGTTGTGTGGAGGATAAAGAGGAAGGATGAGAGCTATCTGGAGGTTTGGGCTGAAATTCGAATAGATTTTTATGTTACTATTATAAAAACAAAAAGTTGCTCTATCTTATGCGTGTATAAACTTACCGGGAATAATTTTTTGTCGAAACATGTCACCGGTTGGGAAAGTCGCATCTGTTTCAGGTAATTTAGATAAAAAATGTTGTAGCAAAAGTTAAAACCGATATATTTGGGATTGTTTAGGTATAACGTATATCGTTAAACTACAGTTTGCGTCTTGTATATTGATGCTAAATTTGGACTGCGCAGCTGATTGGTAGACCAAATTACTGTTGTTGTTTTCATCCGGGTCTTTTCGCGCATGCACAGACCGTGGTAGGCAACAAACACGTTGCGCTAGTGTATTTTGGATGCAGTTTTTGATTCGATCGTTTAATAAATAAACAGACATCGTAAATAAATTTTGTGACACTCACAAGCAGCACAACTAGTAGGCATTGTAATACGCCGTTTACTTGTTGCCTACCACGTAGTGCACAAAATTGCCATCATTACGCTTAATATTATGCTTAATATTGCTAAATAACTGGAATTTGGAAATCGTGTGCACAGAATGGGCTGCGCAGTACGAATTTAGCATCAAGATACTGGGCGCGAACTATAGTAAGACAGTTCTTAACCTTTTTGTAGTCCAGCACCTCTTAGATTCTCTAAAGAACTTACTCACAACCCCATGAAGAATATTGTTGCGTGTCTAGACTGTGCAATGGATTTGCCAGCTTAAGGCACACATTACCTAATAGTAGAAGTGCCCAGTGATGTAGTAATACAGTCACTGGACACAGTGCACTCTGGTGAAAATTTGGTGAACTAACCAATCAAAATGTCTGTCTTAAGCTGGCAAACCTATTGCACAGTGTAGACACGCAACAATATTTTTAGTTTTTACAATTAACGTGTATCTCAAAATTGGTTTTAATGCAACCACAACATTATTAATGCGCGGGTCTCCATTAGAGCGCAGAGAAAATTCTATTTTGCCTGTAGGTGCATCTGTGCAAAACCAGAGAATTTATGGTAGTTTGAGAAGCCTTGATGTAAGCAATGTAATCTACAACACCTGGTTGAAAATCACTGCACTGATAGTAACAATTAAGAAGCAAGAAAGTAACTTAGTCAGTGTGGCATATACCTACAGGATGTATGGAGTGTGCAAGAAAAATGAGCATTGCTTTTTTTTTTCTTTCCATATTGCATTTTGACACTGCATTACTGTTATTTCTTAATGTGAACCTAGCTGAAGCTTAAGGCAACTACTGACGCCATGGAAACTTAATATGATAGAATGAAATAGCAATTCTTATTCAGCAACTTCAATAACACATCAATGTGACATGGGTAAATCACTTCACATTTAACAGTGACTCTTCCTGCTTTGTATGCAGCTTAACTCCAATGACAAAGATATGACAGTCTAAGATAGGAAAATTTATGACCACGGGGCATAATTTTATCAGACAAATCCCTACAACCTTCCATCACTGCATCTTTTTGCCATTTCAGGTTACAGAGATAACAGTTGCACGCTTCTCTTCTTCAGTAGTGTCTGTTTTCCATTTTCTGTGGGGATTGTTTCACGTTTACTACATACTCCATAGAACTTAAGGCCACCTGCTTTAAACAAGGATTACAATGACAATGCCACTTGTTGGTCAAGACCCAACTGGAAATCTAGTTTCAGAACTCAAGCAGCTAATCAGCTCCTTCGATAAAAAAGGATATTGTCTCTACGGATGCCGGCAGCATGGTACAGGTTACGTTAGGTTAGGTTAGGTTAGGTTAGGTTAGGTTAGGTTAGGTTAGACCATAATCACTTGGGTCGAGTGTGTAGATGACGATGACCTTGTCTTTGTATAAGTCGGTTTGGCTTGAAAATATAATACGATACGGTGCTGATTCTGTTGGAGTCCCAGGTAGCTCGATTGGTAGAACACCCGTCCGGCAAACGAGGGATCTGGGTTCAACTTTCGGCTTGCGACTTCTCAAAATCAGAATCACTTTCTGAAATTAAGTGAAGGTTCTGCATCAAGTGTAGTTTTTCATTAGAATTTATTGCCCGGTTGGATTTGTCATCGTGCGATTCCTGGCTTGCTGTAGTGGATTTTGTGGGCCCCATGCGCTCTCCCTTAATTCCAGCTGGGTCTAACGACAAGTTGTTGTCTCGGTCAAATGAAAAATTGCAACTACTTTGCATTCCGATATTGCCACGGACAGGCGGTTGCTTGTCCTGGAAATCACCGTTGGCAAAGTTCCCGCATTTCTTTCCAACCGGGGGCAATCGGTCTATACTCCAGAGGATCCTCAAACTCCATTTAACCTGAGTAGAGTAAAGGGGAAATGCAAGCCTTCTGGCAGAAAATGGAGGCAATTAAACTCTTATTACGTGCCTTATTATCAGTCATCGGGTTTAAAATGCTGGGATGTTTGTTTATTGACTCTTGGCTTGGTTGAGAGAAAATTACTCTAATGTAAAGGCAAGCTGCTTTCAAATGAGTTGATTAAAAAAAGGAAGTGCTGTTTTCAGACACGTTTCTTCGCTTTTTACCCAACTGGCGACTGGTTTCTTTTTATTGGAGATAGGTCATACTAAAAATTTTTTTTCATTTAGGTGGGAGGAGATGGGTGGACTTTTATGATCTTTTAAGTGAAGTGAAAGGTTACTTGGGTTCTGGCTGGAGGTTTGCTTCTTTATTGTCTGTGTATTATTAATGAAGAAAATGAAGAAATAGGTATGTCCTTAAAGCAACGATAACAGAATGATGTTAATGCTTTGCTGTTACTGCGTTTAGGGTATAACCTCGGAGATAAATATATAGTCTGTTTCACAAAATTTATGACAAACTCCCGTTAGCTATTGACCTGTCCGTAGCCATTAAATCATTGTTACACATGCACAATTGAGAAGTAGTGCAAAAAATGCACTTATTTGCCACAAGAAGACGCTGATCGACAATAGCACCAATAGTGACTATTTTTAGAAGCAACCTTGACCGGTTAGCCCGGTCGGTCGGGGTTCAGTTTTGGACCCACTTTTGGTTCTAGTTTCTAATTCTTTTTCTGGCTACTTTAAATATGTTTAATTTTAAACTTTTTTAAGTTTTATTTTTATATTTATTTGTATGTGGTTAATTCTTTATCTTAGGAATGTTTTAGCGAGTACTAAACTGCCATTTTTAAATTTGACTTTTTCTTATTGGTTGAGAATGATCACGTGATCAAGTTATATGTATTCTTGAGCTTGCGATATGCCCAACCAATGGGAATTTGTCATAAGTTTTGTGAAACAGACTATAGTATACTCTGTTTCAGAAAATTTGTGATGAACTCCGATTGGTTCATTACAAGCTCAAGGATAAATATCCTGTGATCACGTGATCCTTCTCTACCAATAAAGAAGAGCTCAATTTAAAAATGACAGTTTAATGGCTAGAACAGAAGTAGAAACTGGAACTAAAACTGGGTTCAAAACTGTACCCAGACCAGGCTAACCGGTCAAAATTGGTTCTAAAAATAGCCACTGCAATCCTTATTGCCGATCAGCTTTCTCTTGTGGCGCATAAGTGCAGAAAATTTCAATGCAGAATAATTAATTCAATAAATAATCAATGACTACAAATTTCACCTGAAATAAAGTTTATTGTCAATTAAACAAAGTTACAAATTTTTAGCAAAAAAAAAAAATAAGAAAAAAAAAATTTTTTATTCACGAAAGTGGTTGTCCTTATATTCACATAGTCTTATGGCTTGGGGGGTTAAGCTAGTTCACAACACATTGACACAAGCAGTTAGAAATGATAGAAATGCAAGAACAAGGGGAGTGGAGGGAGGGAAATAAGAAAGTAATGAAGTAAAGTAGAGATAGCAGAAGGATGCAAGAAAAGACATTGTGTAGTAATTATAGGCAAAATTTGGGGGGGGGGGGTGATGTTTCAATTTTATTACGTAATATTTTAGGGGGAGGGGGGATCTAAAAATCCAAAAATATGCATTACGTAATTTATGGACGGCCCCTTATCAGGTTTTTAATATAAACTGAAGGAAACTTAGTTACATTGAATTGCTTTATTCGCTATAAGCGGATCTAGCGAGCGGTAACTATCCGTCGCTCAAATCTGAGCATTTCTATTCAACTGCCTTTGGAAAAGAGATTTTCAGCAATAAAACCAGCACCAGTAACCCCATACTTGAGATCAATAAGACAATTGTTTTCTGCATTGTCATACATCTGAATTTATATCTTTTATTTGCAGAACGAATGCGGCTTTGCACTCCACTTCTGCTGACCAGTTTGGCTTTTCTCATGGTTGGTACTTTGGTTTCTCTCCTGGGACACATTTATGCTGACAACAGAACCTTCATAGCAGCCATCATTTTTATTTTGGCAGGTAAAAAAAAAATGAGTTGATCATTATATGAAAAACCCACAACCTCCTTGGCATCAATCATCCTTGCAATGAAGGAAATCCTTCTTTTGCTTCCATATGCACAGTCATTTATCTCAGAACGCAATTAACACACTCAACTCATTTTTGTCATTTTTTTACACAAGAAAACCGCATTTTGATGGAGAGACCTGTCTAACTTCAACCCTTAAAGATGATGTGTTGTCATAGGGTCATTATCTTTGGAATTGATAATTCATCTTTAACTGGGAATGATTTTAGTGCAGGGTTTGAATCACCTCTATTACAAATAGGCGAATTTAAGTGCAGAATTTAAAGTATACGACTTTTTTGCTTGCTGGGTTGTGGAGCCATAAAATTTTGTGTGTTAAGTAGTTTAGTTTTTTTTATTTTTTTTTTATTATTTTAGTTTATTACTTTTGAAGTTGTGCTGCTTTGGCATTAGGAGGGTTTAACATATTTTGCACAGTATTAAGAGTATGGATTTTTCTATTATGCAGCGCGTAGTTAATATGGTGTAACTCTATTTAGTTGACAAATATTTTCTTCCATATATGTGAATTCAATTAGCTATATCAGGGCTGTCCAACTGCAAGTGCCCCAAGGGCCGCTTTAAAAAAAATGCGGTTTGGAGGGCCGCAAAATAAATACGTCTTATGCAACTTTATCAGTGAGTTTTAATAGGTATGGCATGCATATACAAAGAAAAACCACGTTTGTATTATTATTTTAAATTATTAAAAAATATCAAATTACAAAAGAAAATTTCGTATTTGAGGGTAATTAATACATTTAGAAGCCCGCTCCGCGGGCCGCAAAAACTGAGGTCGCGGGCCACATGCGGCCCCCGGGCCGCGTGTTGGACAGCCCTGAGCTATATGTTGGAATGTATAACATGTAACCGGTGTACTTGTGCCTATGCTCTGTAATCTAATGTATATTGGATCGGGGAGTGTGGGATTACTGCAGATTGGCGGATTACTGAATTTTGAATGAAAAATAGTACTACAAGAACAAATCACTCTGTTTGTAATACACCGAGTTAGCAAAACTAATTGCATAATACCGGGTACTGTACAAACAACTAGCAACTGACGGTACTGTACTGTGTACATCATTCTCTTTGTCGCACACACGCGCACATAGGCAAGTCATAACCCAAAAATTTCATGTACTGACCTGCCGGCGTCCGCTCATTTATTCGACGGTCATTTATTCGCCAGGAATGAATTGTATTTTGGTCATATGAGTTTAGGTTAGGTGAGGTTTGGTTAGATTTACCAGCGAATAAACGATATGACCTCGACCTGCCGTGCGTCAGTCTACTGGATGTATTGGACTTGCAAAGTGTCGGATTGCAGAGGCTATTGTAACTGCCACGCTCTTACCGCAAAGTCTAATCAGCCATTCCAGTAGCTGGTAAAATCTTAGAAAATAAAATGTAAAACTTTGCGGATTTGTTTTGTGAGTGCAGAAGGGTATCATGTGGTTTGGGGAGGACCAATAGGCACTGGAGACACATCCCGATTCAAGAAATGACACTTAAGATTTTGGTTTTGGTTATTGCCTTTATTCGGTTGTCTGGGGGTCAGTGCTCCTTAAGTGCTATTTCCGTTGCATGGGCCGCATTGCTAGACCCTCCCTAAGCCAAACTGCTGACCATGCGGTTGTAGAACACATAGTGAACATGGTTGTTATTTACTACGTCGTATGGCTTCATACAGCTATCTGACCGGTCAGGAACCTCAGGACAGCAGTTTGGGGCATTGGTGGTCAGTGAAATAAATCGTAGCATAGGCAGCCATTTGTATTAATCCAATAATCATCTTTATAGTGTAAATAACCAATACAGTTTTACACATTAATGCCCCGTTCACACTTGAACAACTTATGTACATAAGCACCCAACTTTTAGAAACTCTTGCGTTCACACTTGTTCTAGTTTTCTACAACTCAGAAAAAAATGGTGACACTTCTACAACTTCAAGTTGTAGAAGTGACTTCTATAACTCTGGGTCACAAGTCTAAGTCACGCTCCTAACTAGTCACGTGACAAATTTTGAACTAGCGCCACCGGTGGATGACTTGAAGAAAAATGGATGCCAGATTGCACGCGTCAACTCTAAATCCATTTAGTTCGATATCAAAAAAGCTTCGATTAATTTTGAAACCAGGCCTGTTTTGTTCAGAATTTAATTCGCTACAACTCTGTCCATTTTTTTTTTTTTTAATTTAAAGCTGAAAAAGTACGTTTTTTAAAGGTTTTTGGTACCATAATGAAAAATGCCGAAAGTAGCACACTCTGGCGGCAATAGTTAAAGACATCACTGATTTCTACAAGTCTAATCCATAAGCGTGAACAGGCTCAAACAAACTTGTAGAAATTAGACTTTTTAAAAGTCTAACTTCTACATAAGTTGTTCAAGTGTGAACTAGGCCTAAATGTGTTAACGTATACATCGTTCCTCCAAGATAATCGAAAATACACAGATTAATAGAACGTGTATGGTAGTGTAGTGCTACTCTAAGTCTTTGGTTCTTAATTCAGTACACTAAATAAATTACATTCCACACATTATTGAAATGGCTGACATGTTTTTAATCTGCGGTTTCTATCCTATGAGGAATTCGATAATATTTATGTTTTTGAATTACAATATAAATTAGCATTTCCAATTAGGAAAAAAAAACATTTATTGCTAAGCGACAAGTTAAAATTGCTTTCCATTAATTAAAGTGTAGGAGATTTTTTTCTCTCTCTCTTTTTGCATTGTTAGAGTTTTAATTACAATCTGGATAACGATCAATTGCGGTCTAAGCTATTGGTACGGCAACACTTCACCGCGCGACAGTTCATAGCGGACTGCTCACTGCGCACCCAATCACCGCACGGACATTTTACCGCACGGACATGTCGCCGCGCGCCGACTAATCGCGCGCCAAATAACCACACAGCCAGTTCATCGCACGGACAATTAACCGCGCGCCAACTCATCGCGCACCTTTTTCATCGCAAATTATTATGCGTTGAGTTGGTGCGCTGTGATATGGCTCGCGATGAAATAGCCGCGCGGTGAATTGTCCGTGCGGTGAGCTGTCCGCTATTAAATGTCGCGCGGTGGCTGTTTAAGCAACTAATTTTAATTATTCTTCATTACAAATTTGGATTAAAGTTTGCACGATAAGAGATATTGTAGGAATGGAAATGGGTAAAGTCTACTTTTATCTCGGAGATGGGTTTTTTTATTGTTGAATTTAATAGCTAAAATATTAGCAATATAAGAGAAACTTTATAGACCCTCTTAAAGATCAAAAGTAACCGAAATCTCCCATAGGAAATGAGGCAGTTGAACGGCTCTGAAAAAAACATTTAATTTATTACTCTCTTTTATTAGGAAAATGCATATTGATTAGCAATACGATTACATTTCCTCATTATTTTAAATAAATTACCAAATTGGTTAATATTTAAAGAGCAAAAATGATAAAAAGAAAAAATAACGAAATTGAATATTACACTTGGGGATGCCTGTAAAGCTACATCGAATTTGGAATGCGCCATTGCAATTACAGTGATACATGTCTGAAATAAGTGTTCCGCGCTGGGAAATACAGGTTGCAAAACATGTGGCTACGTGCGCCAGTTTGTAAATGCGAAAACTGCTCTAAATGCAGGAGGGGAAATTGAGAGTATTGCTCGTATGCGTCAATTGATTGTGAACTAGCTTCAATATAAGGTGGCAATTGTGGGATGGAAATGAGAAAGGTATTTGCTGCAAACGCAAAGAAAGGGTTTAATAAAAAATGTTTCGAACCCACGACACAAAGTCCCCATTTATTTACATTAAATTTGCAACTTTAAGTTTTTCTTTTGCAACAGATTCACTGAAAAGTTTGTTTTAAAAGGTTTAAATTAGTTGGTTTTAATGTGATCTTGTCTATTGTTGAACGTTGTTTTGGCAAAGTGTGTCCATTAGTGTAATTAGGGATTTACCATCAATTAGCGATCTGTCAATTTGGCTTGTCAAACTTTTAAATTAGGAGTTAAGTGATGCTGTGATTATCTGTCATGTGTCATTTGAATAATAATGCAAACACGTTCATTTATATTAATGGAAGTTGCCTCGCGTATATTTATTGAACCAAAAAAATAATAATTAAAGCTCGAATATTGATGTTGTAACTCAATTTAAAGGAAATGAAGTTGGGTTTTTGGGTGTTTTTGAATGTAGAAAAGAAAGTACGGCTGTGACCGTGTGGAAATGCTAGTGAGGTGTGCTTTTAATAAACTTGAATAGAATGTGTTGCTCGAGTGAACATTAGTGGTTGTGGTGCATGCGAAGCAAGCCACTGGAGTATGTTGTGTAAATACAATTATCAGAGCTAGTGCATTTTGATGACAAGGCACAAGTGCTCAGTGTTGTCACCAGAGGCCAGAGAGATTCTATCTTGTTGCGTGATTTATGCTTGACACATACATTATGAGTTGCTGGTGGGTGCGAAAAAGTCTCATGTTTCACAAAATGTTATCTTCATTACATGTCTTAAAATTAAAGGACAAGCTGATTAACTGCCTTTCATCTCCTCTTCATCACTCATCTACAACATAATGAATCTTGTGTATTTAAGGGATATTTCTAATCATTTGTTCAAATATTTATCGATGGTCAATTTAATGCCTCATCCAAGTATTGACCACATCTAAAGCTGCTTTACTTTTGTGTTCAAATGGGAACGAGAGATTAGTATGGCAAATAAAAAAAATTAAAAAAAATTAAAAAAAACACAGCAACCACTGCAAGAACAAGCAAATATTTTTTAAAAAAATTTATGTTTTTGTGTAAAGACTTTTATTTATGCCACTAAATAATAATAATTAAGCTGGCTTTACTGCATTTGTAAAGAGCTTTAGCTAACCGCTTTAAGTTTTCACCATCAGAGGCGCTGAGCGCGCTCTATACAATTAGTAACAAACTATTCAAATGGTGCTTTCATTATTGGACCTGAAAACTGTCCCTAAATCTATAAGATCTTGTACCAAAACAGCATACTTTTACTCTTACGTCTCCAAGGGTTGACGGATCAGCACATTTTTTTTTTAAAAAAAAAAGCTAATAGGGAGGCACATCGGTTTTTGTGACGTGACGTAGTTTATTCTCGTTTAGTATGTTGGCGCTAGTAACGGTGTGACACGAGCGGAAGGTGAAACATCCGATCAAATTAAAGGTCAAGTGCACCGAGTTGTGTTTTCAGCAATTTTCAAAGAAATAACATAAAAACTGAAAATAGTTTATTAAAAAATTAAATTGTTGCATTAATGATATTGGTATTGTTGATACAATTTTTATTGTTGACAGTGCAATGTATTGTGGTCCCAACTTTCCTGTACTACGTCATCAGTTTTAATTCGCTCCCCATTTCAACTTTTCCTTTGTTCTTCAACTTGTGTAATCCAAGATCCAGCTCCTGAAACTGGGTCAAGGATCGGCTAAATTTTTGAACTGGTGATGTCATAAATATAATAATTCACTTTTTTATTAACGATTAACGAGTTTAGGGTTATTATATTGTTTTCTTTCAGAATTTGATGAAAATACACGCGGTGCACTTGACCTTTAAATAAAAGTATTTAGAAAGAAGTCGGGAAACTTCATTGTACCTTCGTCCAGCTCAGATTAAAAAGGATTTTTAATGTTATCATCGCTTTACCGTTGTCTGGAATAACACACTGAGCGGATAGGCAAGCGAATTTAACCTTGCTGGGTATTGATTCGGATTGGGCCCCACCAAACCCATCTGGAACACACAGACTACGCTGTATTTGATGTACCCTGCAGCAAGTTGATACATCCTGAATTTACCTTGCAGCAAGTTGATACATCCTGAGTTTACCCTACAGCAAGTTGATACATCCTGAGTTACCCTGGAGCAAGTTGATAAATCCTCTTTTGTCTCGCAATCAATAAGGAATTTGGAAAGCGATAGCCTTTGCTTGAGTTGTGACAGCGCTATAGTGAGAACAAACAATTGACTTTTAAATCTTCCTTCACCTTTTCCCTTCCCTATTTTGTCATTTTCTTCACAATATCTTAACTCAAGCGCGCCAATTATCTACACGACTCACCTTTCCCAACCGCAGTGTAAACAAAAATGTTCTCAACAACATTACTCCGCGAGACAACTGAACACAGAAAGATAAGAAAAGCGGACAGAAGCAGCCACTGTTTGTCGCCACGCACATTTTTCTTTCTATAAGAGAAAAGAAGAAGAAGAAAAAAAATGGGCACTTATTTTTCATTGGACAACAACCACCCATTTCTTTGTTGGCTGAAAAATTTGTTGTCGCAAAACTCCATATCTTTTGTACAAAGCAATTTAGAATTCAAAAAATGCAGGGGAAAAAAAAAAAAAAAAAAAAAAAAAAAAAATGGTGGAACCGGAGACTCTTGGGAATCTGGTCTATTACATGTGCTCGTTTCCATGACAACGAATATCTAAATGGTAATGGTCGAACGTCACGAACCATTGCTTTGTTGCAGTGGCTGCAGAATGCTGATGGTAGTGCACTGCCTCGCTTTTAACGGCCTATTCTTGAGAAATGCGATAGCTCCGCGAGGACGTATGCCAACAATCTACAACCTAAGTGGTGGGCGATACAAAATGCTTCTAAATTTAGCTGTGAACGTTTGGGATGAGTGTGTGGGTAATATTCAAAAAGGTGTTTTAAAATTGTAGTTTTTTTTGGCGGGGGAAAGTGGGCTTTTGATCACGTGAAGGCGTCGATTATGCCGAACATAAACATTTTGTGTAAAATCCCGGGTTGTTTCGAGGGTCGTACCGTGAGTTTTATCCTGCTAACAGGTGTTTTAGAGGATTTAACTGTTAATGGGGTTTTCACTCATTTCCTTGACGAATGTTTTATCTATAATAAATTTCTAGAACGTGGGTTAAAACAACCCTTCCCTAAATTTTGCTAATAATTTCATCAGTCGTGCATTTTGTTAGACATTGTTAGGATTAAGTGCGAAAACGAAGTGATGAAGTTGACACAACAGGAATAAGTGCGAAAATGGAATTTTGCGCTTAACACAGTAGGAATAAGCGCGAAAAGCACGTTTTCGCGCTTAATCCATTCGCGCTTGGTCCTACGCCCCTGGAAATAGCGCAGCCTATTCGGTAATTTTCCACTAATGACGTCATCAGTCAAAAATTGCAAATGGCGATTGCTTGTCTGCTGATTGGTCGCATGATTAGTCCCGTGGTTTAAATATAGTGTAACGAAACTTTTATAACGTTAAGGGAAAAGTGTATCGCGCAAAGTATAATTTTTTCATTTTTTGTTACACTATTTGTAACGTAAAATTGACCATAATTGTAAGGGAAAAGTACATGACGCAAACTCTGTAGTCCGACATGTATTGGCCCAGCAGGTGTCGGATTACTGGATTTTGAATACGAAATAGAACTGCAAGTACAAATCACTCCGTTTATTAATACACCAACTTAGCAATACTGTACGGTGTACATCATTCTCTCTGTTGCTCACACGCACACGTAGAAAAGTCGTAACGCGAAAATTTCATGCGCGATCTAAGAACAAGTCAACAACGTTCCTAATCCAATGTTTAACATGTATTGGAGATCAGCCACTAATTGAAGGATTAATGTAAGCCACTCGGATGCACATCTATTTGCTCACTGAGCACGTGGGTCTTAGCATTCTAATTTGTTGGGTTTGCTACAATGTTGTTTCTACAGAAACGTTACGGCTTAATTTTTTGAGTTTTACTGAAACTGACTGTTGATCAGCATTTGAAGTTGACAGTTCGTGCTGTTGCAACTATTGGAAATTAAACCCAGTATTGGAAATATTGCAGACAATGCATGAATTTGGATTGACAATCGTTATGAAAATGTTGCGAACTATGTACGCATAAAAATGAAGATTTTTCCCGTGCTATTACAGCGCGTTGTTCATCGCGAGTCCTATTTCGTTGTAGGGATATTGAATGGCACCGTTATGTGCGGAGTCCTGCTGCTCCCCAGACACCGACTAAGATACTTTTCCCTGAGTTTTTCACCAAATCGCGATTACCCCAAATTACTATCAAGAAGAAGAAAAGATTCTCAAGACTTTATTGTGGTCGGTTTGGGACCCCCACTGCTGTTTACCACTGAGATAAAATGCAGGGCCATGGCTTTTTATCGCCCTCGACGAAGATTGTTGGTTGGAATGAAACCTTTTTACCATTTCAAGAGACGCGCCATAAATAGTGGAAATGCGACTTGTATTTTCTTTTTTTTTTTTACTGAACAGCCCCACACATAATATTAGACACTATTTAATAATAATAATAACAATACTAATAATAATAATAATTATAATAGTAATAATAATACTGTATTTGCTTTCTGTTAAAACTAAGGAGTCTTTAAAGGGTTTTTCTAGTGTTGTTTATTGAAAAATATAGTGTTGAAATGAGTCAGAAATTTGAAAAAGAGATTGGGGGTCTTTAGGAATTTGATCCATATTGGAAAAACTTTTGTTCACCCTCTTTGGGTTAATGTCCCCTCATGCAGGTTTGGGTTAACTTCACCCCCAACTATGACAAATTTTGGTGTTTAGCGAATTGGAGAGGTTTGTCTCATCATGACCTTTTGCATTGTCCTTTTTACTATTTAAGGAGAGGTTTTTAGAGAATAAAATCAGTAGTTATACTTTTACCAACCAAATCAAAAATGATCTACGAGGTCCCACGATTAATTAGAGACGCGCACTCAATTAAGAGACTTGCGCTCTAACTGCAAAATCGAAATTTGGGTATTAATGGGCACCGCGTTTAATTAGAGATCTGCGTTCTATGAGAGCAAATACGGTAATAATAATTAATTGGAAGTTTTTAATTTGGTTATTTTTAAATGACAGAAGATTTGGTTTGGTTTTAATCGGTTTAGTTTGGTCGAGAGAGCTGAATGCCAATTGAAGGAATTTATTTAATAATGCATCAAGGTGCGGTTTAAAGCTGCTTAGCTGAGAAAGTTTTCTTCGAATTGATCCAGATTGTTTTTTTTTTTTTTTCTGTTGCATTAAGAATTAATGGCTGTCAATTCGGTGTATACGTAATATTTATCGAAGAAACAGAAGTAATAAATTGAGATTTAGTCTTGCTACCATTAAATTGTAATTTACTGGCAAGAGGAATGGGAAGAACTAGAAAAACACAAAGCTGGAGCAACAAATAAAAAGTGAAAAGCCATAATGACAAAAACTAAGGAAACCTAATAAAAGTAGACTGGTTGAAATACAGTATTTGTCTAGCAGTGTGTAAATACACATTGCCCGCTTGTTTACAAGAAGCGCACTACCGGAAAAGCTTTCAGCAAACATTGGTGTTTGCAGTTTTTGACCAATTTGTTTATATAAACAATAGGCGCATATTCATAAAGTCTCGTTTAACTTGCAGGTAAGCATGCTTTGTCGTTTTAATGGCGTGCGCATGCTCACTGCAACTGAAAACAGACTAAATCGAATGCTATTAAGCAGTTTAAGTACGGTGCTTGAAAATTCTGTTTAGTCTAAATGGGTTTTTGAGTGCAGCTTTGGCAGTGGCGGATTACAGCATAGACAAAGAAGACAAATATCTAGGGCCTGCTTTGTGAGAGGCTCGTTGAAGATCGACCAACAGAATACAAAATTTCTCTGTTAAGCATACATCTTTTGCTGGAGTTAAAGGACATAGTATATCGGGACTGGCGGATGTCAGATTACTGCAGATTGTCGGATTACTGGATTTTGAATAAAAATTAGAACTACAAAAACAAATCGCCAACTTAGCAAAACTAATCGTACAATACAGGATACTGTACCAACAACTAGCAACTAACAGCATCGTACTGTATACACGATTCTCTGTCGCACACATGCGCACACATGCGCACATACAGTGTGTCCCAAAATTATATAGAAAAATGGTTTAGCTTTCTAATATCTAGTCAGGTGGGAACATATTACTGTCCTTAAGATATGTGGATAATAAAAGTAATAAACAAGTAATAAAACTTTTCTGTAAGTTGATTGACAAAATTTTATTTTGCTGTCGACTTACAGCACTTTTTCAAAAATAGCTCTAAATTCACTGTCCCAAAATTACCGTATTTCTTCGATTAAAAGCCGCGGCTTTTATTACAAATCGCCTCTCTTGGCCCCGGCTACTATACGAAGCA
>JAQFXT010001525.1:0-17089 GCA_034683725.1 Strigamia crassipes | reverse complement strand
TAAATCTCAAAATAAATCCATAAATCTCAAAATAAATCCATAAATCTCAAAATAAATCCATAAATCTCAAAATAAATACTTCTAAATCTATAAATTTATAAATCTCGTTGATGAGATTTCGAGTTTTCAATAGGTGGCAGATGTAAAGCTCACAAACCAGAAGAACCAGGAGTTTATAGAGAACCAAATAACATTTACTCCATTTTGTATTACAAAAAAACAACAATAACAACAAATGTAACAACACAGCAACAAAACAAAACATAGAAACAACCAAACACTAGTTAATGCCATCTACACTTACAAATTAACCCTATAATACCAAATTTGCTTCCACATAACCGTTCTGGCATGAGTAATTTCCAAAACTGGCACCAGATGTCACCAAAAACTCAACCACTGGCCATCATCAGTATTCAGCCGTCCTCGGATCCCCTTCAAACATATTTCACATTTTTCCAGTCTTAAATTCCTTTTCAACTAACGCAAACACTAAAATTTCCACAATTTCAAACAAAGACATTTACACAAAATAAAAAAATGAAATAAAAAGTGTGGTGACTCACATTGTTTATGGCAGTCGCCACTCAGTCAAAAATGTTGGCGCCGCAATTTATAAAAGAAAAAACATCTGAGAATTCATATTGTGAGAATGCATTGCAAATTGTGCGTTTAAAGATGAAATAATCACAAAATAGTGCAGTTGAATGAACCGGTTCATTAACAAAGGTCACAAGGCGAAAGTACAACTGAATTTATCGAGAAAATATTAAAGCGGTGTTTAACTGAGGTGATTTAGTGAATCATGAAAATCCCTAATTGCTAAAGATTTGGGTTTGCTGAATCCATAAAATCCTAACACAGAAGGTAATTAATCTTAAAAATCCTAGAAAATCCTGAAACAAATCTTTGAAAATAATAAAATCTTATCAAAATCTTATCAAATCTGGGAAGAAATCTTATCAAATCTGGGAAGAAATCTTATCAAATCTGGGAAGAAATCTTATCAAAATCTTATCAAATCTGGGAAGAAATCTTATCATAAATCTTATCAAATCTGGGAAGAAATCTTATCAAAATCTTATCAAATCTGGGAAAAAATCTTATCAAATCTAGGAAGAAATCTTATCAAATCTGAAAAAAAATCTTATCAAATCTGGAAAGAAATCTTATCAAATCTGGAAAGAAATCTTATCAAATCTAGGAAGAAATCTTATCAAATCTGGAAAGAAATCTTATCAAAATCTTATCAAAATCTTATCAAATCTTGGAAGAAATTTTATCAAATCTAAGAAGAAATCTTATCAAATCTAAAAAGAAATCTTATCAAATCTGAAAAGAAATCTTATCAAATCTGGAAACAAATTTTATCAAATCTAAAAAGAAATCTTATCAAATCTAGGAAGAAATCTTATCAAATCTGGAAATAAATCTTATCAAATCTGGAAATAAATTTTATCAAATCTGGGAATAAATCTTATCAAATCTGAGAAAAAATCATATCAAATCTGAGAAAAAATCTTATCAAATCTGGGAAGAAATCTTATAAACTAATAAAATGCTATAAAATCTTAGAGCAAATCTTTAAAACTAATAAATTCCTATCAAATCTTTAACCAAATCTGACTACATATCTTTAAACTTTATTCTCACGTGAATCCTTAAGAAATTGGCTACGCTAGTTTTCTATATAGCGTAAACTCCGTTAAACTTATCAGTTTTCCACTATAGTTACAAGCATAACGGAGATTTTTATAACGTAAAAGTACACGGCACAAACTGCGTATTGACAAACATGACACGCTATGTCTTATTACCGTATCTCATCGATTAAAAGCCGCTCTCGAATAGTAGCCGCAGCTAAAAATCCGAAACCACAAATAAACAAAAACAAACTCAAAAGCAACATTCCACGTTCATTTCACAGCCGTAACGTTTGTTCTACGTATGTTTTGAATCTCAAAAAGAGCATAGAATGAATGAAAAGATTAAAAAAACAGCCACTGCTTCGTATAGTGGCCCTTACCAAGCTCTGTGCCAAATTTCAGAAGAAAAGACCTATTCTTTCAAAAGATATAGTTCACCAAACATATCTTCTTGTCTTAATCCGTCCATTTCTACTGCAGTCGCCCAACTTCAATAACCAAGAGAGGCCATTTGCAATAAAATCCGCGGCTTTTAATCGAAGAAAACTTCGTTTTGCTTTCCCTTGCATCCAACCACAAAACTAAAAAAAACCAAACCAAAACCAAATTTTCAAAAAAAAAATAAAAAATCTACCAGTAGTGGGAGCAATTTCACCACATCCAATGCAGTTCCAAAAACCAACCCAATGGCCATTTGCAATTACACTTAATCCAAATCCAGCATGCCCAACACCAATTACCCTGTCACTCACCAAACCCCAAATTTATTTAACCCAATAATACTAATTCCCAACAGCTTTCAAGACTGAAAAATGACCAACACCTTGCCTCTCACAACTCAGCAATTTTCCCACAACACCTGTCAATCACCATTATGGGTGTGCAAAGCCATTGAAATCATCACCCACTCTTTCTGCACATCAAAATACACCACATACTCACCCAATGCCTTTCAGCCATGGTTAAAACATGCTCCAGTAATTATCAATTTGCAGAAGGTGTTATTATCTCACATTCTCAGTGCCATTTTCTCCTCCATTTTGCTGACAGTTCAATCTCACATCAAATCAAAACCCTGGCACAACACATGCATCATCAAAAATTTTTTTTTTTAAAACAATAATAACTCCATTTTTTTTTTTTTTTTTTTTATTTTAAATAAAAAAAAAAAAAAAAAAATTAACACAAGAGGGCACTTAAAATAAGTGTACACATGATATTGGTTGTAGAGCTCACACCTAGCCACTCTTGTGGGGTTAATCACCAAGAGATGTAGGTCCACAACAAATCTTGTTGCTGTCCACTGATGAGTTATGGGGGACCCAAATCTGACCATTCATACTCAAGCCACACACCCAATCCATTTTTTTCAGCAATTGAAAACAAATGATGAAACAATTGTTCCAAAGGAATAAATAAGTAGTCAATTTGCATATATTAGTATTGTAGTCACTTTGAACTGCCGGATGTTAATCAGCGGGCAATAAGAAATATGTGTAATTGTTTCTTAGGTGTAACTTTGATTGCATCATGATTTCATTATGGTTTACTGATGAATTGCATAGATAAATAGATGTTCTTTGTTGCTGGTGCCCTAGTGGCAACGAAGGCCACGGCAGGCAATGTCCTCCGAATAAACTCAACGGCCTTCGGAATCCATAACGAAAACAACAATTCACGCATATTTTGATGCGGAATACCTAAAGCACTTTTTCCTTATAATTATATTTTGTAACCAAGTACAACTTGGATTTATTCCATGAAATCTAATCCTCGACCATGGATCAAGATCGCGTAGGAGGAAGTTGACGTCACGGCGCTCGCTTCCCGTCGTTTATGTATATCGCCATCTAGCGATCAGGTGCATCAACAGACGCACAACATCGAGATATTGGATCCGTGGCGACACTTACAATACTTAAACAACTTACGCAACATGCGTGAATGCCATTTGCATTTTGGTTGTGAAAACCCGCAACAGATGGCGCAAAGGACAAGCGTGCATTATCGAAATGGTGAAGGCAGCCACCTACAGCCACCAATCCAAAGGCAAATAGGGTTTGTTACGTGCTTCGGGATTGGTCGGACAAACGATGGCCGTTTTGTAACGCCGTTTTGTAACACCGTTTTCATTGGTCGGACAAACAATGGCCGTTTTGTAACACCGTTTTCATTGGTCGGACAAACAATGGCCGTTTTGTAACGCCGTTTTCATCGGTCGTCAAAGCACCAGGGAACATCATCGAAGCTAGTGGTAAATTCTCTGTAGTAATATACCGAGCACGCTGAGTAATTGTCAAATAATTAGGTCCGCACAAATCTTTTTGTCTGATAAGATGAAACTAAAACAACTAAAACACTAAAAGTAATTTAAATCTTCTAGATTTCGCTTATAAACATTTTTCTCCTACGTGTTTTATTCAATTTGTTGTTTGTCGAAAATTATAGCACTTAGCCAGTCCTCGTCTGAACCTGGGGTTAAGGACAATGATGTATGAAGCTTTGATTATGGAGAAGAGAATTAATAAAAAGCAAAACATTTATTCAAAGGCTTCAAACTGTCTCTAAGACACTTGACCACAAGTCCAAAGCGAGGCATCCGACCCACCAAACGTGCCAGGACTGCCAACAGACCCATCAACAGATCATTGCCAAGCTATGGGGGTGTGCAACACCTCAGGAATACCAAATGAGCATTCCCAGTCAACAAATTGGTCATCAAAGGGTTAGCAATGAACCCACATCTCAACATCACTAATGGAACCATAAAGCCAACTTCCTCAATTCCAACAATCTCAGAAAAAAAAAAACATCAGGGTCCTTGGAGACAGACATAAATCCAACTTGGGGCCCTTGTGAGCTCTAAACAAATACTGTCCACCCTCCATTACACCGCTCACCCTTGTTGCAATAAATTATTCTTTTTGTGAACTCATTCCTAAAAACTCACCCTCTACCCACACTTTGATGGAGGAAATTAAAAATTCATTTCACATCACCCACCCACAACACTTAATATCAAATATTTTTTTTTGTGTGTCTTTCATTTTTTTTTTTTTTGCTTAGGCCTAAATTTAAGAGCCTTAGACTTAACATTTCTCTTTGGGAGTAATAAAAATAAGACACCACTTAACAGTGATTTATGGCGAGAACATTGGTACAGGTAAATGCAATTCAAGCGCCAGCTAATTTGGTTGAAGCCCAAACTGTACTAAAACCCATATTCCGCCCCGCACGGGTGTTGCTGTAAAAACAGCACCTTGACACCGGGTCGCATCAATAAACAGTCGGGCCAACATTCCTCCCAAGTGTTAATGTTGGTCTTCGCCGCATGCAACCGTTTCTGGTACGCTGCTGGACATTGTTGTTTTTGTCCTTCTTTGAATACCCCGAGATCGTAAAGTTCTACCAGGGGCTTCGATCGTGCGATATTGTGCGGTAAATATGTTTTCGCCGTTTATAGCGTTTCTATAAACAGAGTGGACATCAAAAACCGCCATAAACCATCACCAGGCGACTTAGATAAGCCGTCGATGAAATAAGTTTACAATAAGGTCCCAGCTCTGTTGGCAATTTTGTGCACCACGTGGTAGACAACGAGTAAACGGCGAATCCTAATCAAATACCATAATATTGAAACAAAAATGTTAGTGGCGCTTTAAAAAGTGAGAAATTTTGTAAATTGTAACTTTTGGCTCTTCCGTCTCAAAAGGTTGCCGACCCCTGGTCTACACAAACCTTCGTTATCGATCGACAATTTAGATTATCCATAATCACTCATAAGTTATCACTCTGGACCATATTTAAACCTTTCACTCCATTTTTATTCCTCACTTCAACAAAGACATTCATCTGTAAAATTTTGCCACCTAGCGGCTAAACCTGAATACATATTATTACAATAAAAACTGTCTCAACAACTTTTCCTGTATTCCAAACAACTGCATAAACAGACAATTAGTAATCTCTCTTCCAACCTCCCCCAAAAAATAGTCCAAAACATTAAAATTCCATTACAACTTTTTTTTCCCAACCCCATCAAACAATTCATACTAATGACCCCAGTAAATGACATCTGCAAACCAATTTAGATTTCCATCAGAAATGAGACTTGAAACCAAAATCTTGTCCACATTGCATCTCATTCCACCCACGCCTCAACCACAATCCTAATTCACCAGATGACACAGCAATCAACATTCTTCACACCCAATACCTTGATTTAAGACACCAGAGGGCGCCAAACACCACAACTCCTCATTTACCAATCTCCAGCGCTAAGTTCAGAGGTCAAACCAACGAATTATGGGTATTTACCTGCAAAAATACCCTTTGCCAGGCCTCACCCACTCACCACACCCCAATAAATGCTTTTTTCTTATCAACTTCTTGACTGGGCACAATCATGCATCATTTAAAATGAAGATGAAAAGCTAGGAGGAGATTTACCTTTCTGCGGCAGGTGGTCTGAAAAGATGCTTTACGACATTCATAATTCTCCCGGAGTTGCACAAACGGATCCTCGGTTAATCAACACCTGCTCAAGAGGTATGGGGATGAAAGCCTCAAATTACACCTTTAATCCAAAGCTCGGTGCGCTTGAAATATGGCCGGTGTAATAAATACGGAGCCTCTTACGGCATTTATCATGCGTTTGTCTCGACTCGTGTTAAGTCGTGCTACGTGCAAATTGCATTGCCTTCATTCAAACACCCACCTGCCGCTTTTTTATTTTCTTTTATTTAGTTAAAGTAGTGGGAGTAAAAACTTTTCTTAAGGGCGCGATTTTCAGTAGTAATTTACCGAGCACGCCGAGTAATTGTCGAATAATTAGGTCTGCACGAATCTTATCTGACAAAAAGATGAGTGCTGACCTTAATTTGACAATCACTCAAGCGCGAGGTGTATTTTATGAGAGAATTTACCGATAGGAAATCGGAGATATGCCATTTGTATTTTGGTTGTAAAAACCCACAACAGATGGCGCAAAGGACAAGCGTGCGTTATCGAAATGGTGAATGCAGCCATCTACAACCACCAATCCGAAGACGAATGGGGTTTGATGCGCGCTTCGGGATTGGTCGAACAAAAGATGGCCGTTTTGTTACGCTCTTCAGAATTGGTCAGACAAACGATGGCCGTTTTGTTACGCCCTTTTCATTGGTCGTCAAAGCACCAGGGAACATTATCGAAGCTAGTGGTAAATTCTCAGAGACATTAGTTGTGTAATAATATACAACGGCAACGGTGCCTCGTTCCTGTCGATCCCGTAATTCTTGCACACCCTAAACACCAGGTGGATACGCCCCTGTTGGGTTCATTGTATGTTGAAAATGTTTCTTTTTTTCTTTACATAACAATAAAAAAATAATAATAATAAAATTTTAGAATGTTTAGTTTATCAGTTTTTAGTTTAATTTCAAAATCAAACAATAGGATAATTTTCATGCACTTTTTTTAGATGGGGGGGTCAAAGATGACCCGGATTGAGTGCAGGGCCAGTGCAAGAGTGTTTGGCGCCCTGGGCAAGCCATCAATTTACTTGTTTGACTATCAAAAAGACAACGGAAAATAACACTATCGTTAATAGCATTTTGATGCACAGACCGTGGTAGGCAACAAACACGTTGCGCTAGTGTATTTTGAACGCAGTTTTTGATTCGATCGTTTAATAAATAAACAGATACCGGTAAATAAATTTTGTGACACCCACTAGTGGGCATTGTAATACGCCGTTTACTCGTCGCCTACCACGTAGTGCACAAAATTGCCACAAGAGCGCGCAAAACGCTTCTGTGATTTGATCTATTGGCACTAAGACACTTAGCGGTAATATTCTAATGAGGTCATCTTCCCATGTCATCCATCTCGCTTCTTGGTGGTCCATCAATCTGGCAGAGCCAACAATCTGCTTGCACTTGCAATCAAATCAACAAAAACAAAATGTCTGTCCGGTTGCAAATGCAACCGGCGTTTTATTCCATAAATTGCCCTTGTGACTCTATAAACAATACACACCTCCCATGAAGCCAAGATCCTGGAATGAGCACATTCTCCTCCTCCTCCTTCATCCCCCTTCCTACCTTTGCGTAATGCAGTAAAATTCTTCTCCTGACTTATCTCCCTAACCAACAGATAAATTTCTCCTGCTCCAGCACACAGACTTTGCATAACAACAAGTGTTCAATATCACGGGCTAATCGGCCTTGTCTATTCAAATTGCATCAGTTTGGTGCAGTGTGCCTTGACCGGCAGCCAGATTGCACCGATATTGTCAAAAAACTTGCCGGCTTAAACCCAATGAAATCTTTCAAGCAAACAAATGGTGGACACGTTGTACATTATTTTACTACCAACATGACAACCTCCACAAGAATGACAAGTTGACAATTAAAAATAAACCCAGCCGTAGGAAAACCTAATAAGCTCATTCCAATGCAATGAAGGCCATCCAAACACACAGTTGGGTTTCAATTCAACTGACAACTTTTTTTTGCTTTTTTTTTATTCTTTTTTAAAAAAAAATAAAAAAAGATTTTTTTTACATAGGATTCTGCACCAATTATTTTTCTCAGTCAATAGAAGGCGCTGTCATTCAGACATCTTTCCGTTATCGATCTCATCTGTCGAAATAGCAAAAGTTTGTCAAATCTGAATGTAATATTAATAATAATAGTGTTTATTGCATACCGCACTAGGTACTTGAAAACGTTCATTTCTAGTCACCCAACTTCAAACAGGCATATCTCCAAATCTGTACGGCAACTATTTTCATATTTTGAGGGATTGTTTACCAGTCCCTTACCAAGCTCTGTGCCAAATTTCAGAAAATAAGACCTATCCTTTCAAAAGATATAATCCAACAAACATCTCCTCTGTCCCCCTCAACAGCATGAGCATTCAAGGAAAGAAACAAAAAATACAAATAACCGATTCAAAATGGCGTCGTATCGTATATCCGACGATCATTTATTCGACGATCGTTTATTCGACAATTATTTATTTGACGGTTCATTTATTCGCCAGTAAATCTAACCAAACCTCACCTAACCTATCCTAACCTGAACTAACCTAATCCATCCTTTGTTAAATAAGAGACCAATATATGTTGTAGCTTAGGGCCCCGCTCGGTTTCTTCGATTCAGCTGTCTTCGCTGGTTGATAAGTCAACATTTTTATTGACCCTAATCATGTCTGACTGCAAAATTAAAAGCGAGCTTCCATTTCGCTAAACTAGCATTCATACCCACAATTTGGCCTCACAATCTTGTCCTGGAGAAACACAATTGTCTTAGATCTATGTCAAATAATTACATGTTATAGAGGCAGGCATTTACTAACCTAAATTTACTGGCTACATAAATCAGATGTCAATTATAGACAGGAAGTCACAAGTGGAATGTACAGGAAATCTTTTTTAGTTCATGGATTCACCTCTAAACACTTAAACAATTCCCATTCATCAGTTCCTTAAAAAAAAATCACATAATAATCATACCATTTTTTATATATATATATATTTTTTATTATTATTATTATTTTTTTAACCAAAAAATGTTTTTCATCACCAAATGACCTCTATAGTGGGCTGCTGTGATCTTATCACATAAAAGCTACTGTCTGGAATACAAAACAGCAAATGTTTTGCAATTTCACTAAATCAACAACAAAACATCAAATTATGCCTCTCTCTATCTGCACCTAATATCTCAATGGACAAATAAACAAATGAACCAACCCTTTGGGCAATAAATTATTCCTATTTCAGGGTCAAATCTCAGCAATCAATCAGAAACCTTTGCCATACCCATTTTTCTCCGCAAACATTTATTCTCCAACTGTTCCAAATTTATCTCCAATGGTCACCAGGAGGTGTGCAAGAGGTGGAAAATGTACTAAAAGAATCTCCCTTTAACAAATAAGGATAAAATCAATTTTCTATCTCCCGGTTCAATCTTGTTTCTAATTTACGGTCAGGAGCCGTCTTTGTCTGGGCTCTCATCTGCAGACCACAAGATATCAAAGGTTAAACCTTTATTTTTTACTTTTCAATTATGTGATAAGTAAGGTATGTTGCCTTATCTTTACACTATCCTTGCAACAAAAAGGAGTGACAGAACCTACTACTTGCAACTGGGTGTTCGCTCGTGTTTCATTCTAGAAAAATGCCTACGTGCCTTATCTACCTTAAATGTTTTTCGAACAATCAAAACGACGTCAATTGATGCCTTAACGTCGTTTCGATCGTCGATTGATGCCTTAACGTCGTTTCGATCGTCAATTGATGCCTTAACGTCGTTTTGATCATCAATCGACGATCGAAACAACGTTAAGGCGTCAATCGACGTTAAAGCATCAATCGACTGTCCGTACAGAATAGCTCATTTCGTTGTTAAATCCCGGATAGCTCAGTCGGTAGAGCATTAGAAAAGCAAGCAAAAGAACTCACAATTATTTCGTGGTCCAAAGATAAATATAGGATAAATATCGTTAACAAAAATTTTTTTTAAAAGATTCTTAGTCACGCAGTTGTTGATTTTGATTCATTCATAAGCCACTTTAATCTAAGTAAGAGAAGGAGTGTGGCTTCTCCTTTTATGAATGATCCATCTGACCATTTGTTAAAACCTGACTCCACACCCAAATAAGAAAATTATAAAAATAAGAAATTGCATTTGTGAATCAAGTGTGAAAATATGGCACAACATTGGCTCATTTCACCTCTTTGATCAGGTCTTAGCCATGATCTGAAGGTTAGATGAGCAGTTTGGCCTTTACCTTCAATAAATCACAAGTTTCATCAAACCTTAAAAGCCTCTAAAACAGAAAGGTCAAGTGTTTGTGCAATAAAATAGTATTTGCTTGAGGTGAGAGGCCTTCTTGCAATCTTAACTCACACATGGTCCAGTAAATAAGCAAGCAGCAACAATTTCCCCAAACCAAATCATGGATCAAGCAGAAAATGCAGTAAACAAAACCAAGGCCCAACCTTGAGACAAATTGCAACTATTAAACTGATAAGAAATCAAATAATTCCATTTTTTTATTAAAAAAAAAATATATAAAAACCTTATTGGCATAATGCCTGTCAACTGTTTGCTATTCCATCTTCATCCTTCAATAATTTTATTCCAGATAAGACTATTATCTCAAAATCTCAATGCTTTTTTCCCTCTGTCATATTTCATCAGCTACAGGAAAATCAACTTAACCCAAGCTGTGAAAAGTGTCAAGATGCAGTTATCAAACTGCCATTTTCTCTTTACAACTATGTAAATCCATTTCTTGCGTTACAAGGGTCAAGTAGTTTCAATAAAACATGATCATGTTGTAAGCAATGCTATTGTAGAATTCATTAGGCTTGGCTACTAACAAGTGCTGATACAGCTAAGTATCATTTCTCTCAGGAATAATAATTCTAAGTTAATCAAAAAGGCCCACAATTTATGCGGACTGCCATGGAAAATTTACTCCTTCCCAATTTCAACCTCCACAGCCCAACAGGGAACCAAAGCCATTTTAAAGTCACTTACAATTGATCCTTGTAATTGGAAGTGACTTCCGTATAAATTTAACGCGTTAGTCCGCGACAAAATGATAAGTGCCCGCCATGTTTTCATTATTTCTCTGCGATGTGCGCGGGGTCTTATCGTTTACTCGATTTCAACAATACTTCGACTAAATCTACGAAGATTTCTGCCTTCATTGGGTTTACGGGTCGGTCTTTGCATCTAACCGGAGGTGCATCACCTGTTGGAATTGAATGTTCCAATGTTGGGTGGCAGTTAAAACACCGTTAAAACCCATCGTCCGATACCGTTGTTGAAAATAGCCATTTTGTTTTTACGTCAAGGTGCATCCACTTTCCACCTTGGTATTTGTCATTGATTTTCAATTTTCCAAACATCCCAAACTAATTTAAAAGCCAACCTAGAGATAAATTCCACTTTTCCACCCCAGTCCAATTACCTATGTCAATTTCCTTAACTAATGTCTTCAATCAACCCCCAAATCCTTCCCCCCATTAAGAAAAAAAACAAACTCCAACCTGAATGTCTATCAATGACTTCCAACCTGTTATTTACAGGACTTAAAAAGATCTATTTACAATATTTTGTGTAAACAGATCTGCCCAAATAATCACCCAATTATTCTTACAGGTGTAATTTGCTCTTTCCCACTTAATAACTAAGGCTGGAAATGAAAACCCATTATATATATAAAAAAAAAAACATATATAGAAACCAATCACTGCAACTTTTAATAAATTCCTGCAAAAATTAAGTAATTTTTTTTAAAGACTTAGCAGGGGACACTTAAGCAGCCATCATAAAATGCTTTGAGTTAAATATTTCTGAGTTGAGCCAATTAAAAGGGAGGAGAAATGACAGGCCTGAAGAGCAAAACTGAGGGCGTTGGTGACTTGGGACATTCATATCAGATGGAGAAATCAATGAATGGCTGACAGGCAAGCCTTGAGTGTCCATTTTTTTATTCTCCATTTTTTTTTTATTTTTTTTTTTTTTTTTACTCGCCATTTTAGTTTTTAAGCTTTGATATTCTCTCTCTGCACTTACGATTAAGTGTAATAATGTTACACCCTGTAATTCAACTTTAATAGTGTGGTATCAGCAAGGAGCGTAGGGGATATTTTTTTTATTTATTATGTCGATGTAGATAGAAATTTAACAACAATCGTTTTGTTCGGGAGTTGACAAAGTGCTCGCTTTGAGCGCCATTAAAAAGACACCGCGGCTAAGTCACGTGATTGTCTCGGCTGTATGGCATATAGCAAGAAGTCAATGGGTCCGTGTGCAGAGCCGTAGATAGGGTTTTCGGTATGGGATCGTATCGTTTATTCGCCAGTAAATCTAACCAAACCTCACCTAACTACGCTATTCCTAGTGTTGCTTACGTTACCGTTACAATAACGTCGTCACCAGTAACGACGTTAATGTGACTTTATCGTTACGTAACTGTAACGGTAACACGTTTCATAATTCTGCCAGCATAACGTAACAATAATTAGTTACTTATTTAGCAGTAACAAACCGTTACTCGAAATTACGTTATCGTTACATTGCATCATGATCAAAATACAATTTTTGGACGTTTTTGATCATAAACGATTAATTTCTGGATGTTTTTGGCTAAAAACAAACAATTTTTAAATGTTTTTGGCAAAAAACAAACAATTTTGGAACTTTTTTGACCAAAAACGAATCATTTCTAAACTTTTTTAGCCAAAACGATCAATTTCTAGACATTTTTGGCCCAAAACAAACACTTTCTGGATGTTTTTGACCAAAACAAACCATTTCTGGACAATTTTTGCCAAAAATAAACACTTTCCAGACGTTTTTGACCAAAACAAACCATTTCTGGACAATTTTTGCCAAAAATAAACACTTTCCAGACGTTTTTTGCCCAAAACAAAAAAATTTAAAACTTTTTTTGACCAAAAACAAACAAATTTTAATAATTCACATAACGTAACGATAACGATAACGAAATTCACAAATAAGTAACGATAACGAACGGTAACTGATTACTATTTTAACTCGAACGGTAACTAATTACTATTTTAACTAACTAATAACAACGATAACTAGTTACCAAATTGCAGTAACACGTGCAACCCCGGCTATTCCACATATCCAAATCCTTTTTATCTTAATCCAACTTACAAAACAACAACCTAAAACTCAATTCAGCAACCCAACAATCAAACCTTTGTTCCACCTAAAATAAACAATAAAAAAATTAAAAAAAATAACAAATAAATTCATACATAGCAGAACAGCAAATTGCCCTTTTATGCACCAGCCAACCTTTTAAAAAAATCCCCTAATCACATGTTTGTGATCTTCATCACAGCACTGTCATTACCAAAAACCCGCCCAAAACCCGCCTTGAAATCACAAACCCCAAAACCCAATCACCACCAATAAAAACCCAAAAAACAAAATTTTTATTTAAAAAAAAAAAAAAAAAAAAAAAAAAAAAAAAAAAAAAAAAAAAAAAAAAAAAAAAAAATCCCACATTTATTTCTAATCATTTTCCCAGCTCTCCATGGGTGTCCCATACCATACTCCGAGCCCCCTAGTGGCAAAAAGCCGTTGCAACCAGCGAGTGTTTTCGAGTGTCACAAATTGTCCTCTGAATTGAAGATGAAGAGGGTCCACGAGCAAGGTCTCGAGTAATAAAGTGTGGCCTCTCCCACTCACATTGCTGACCCCTACAACAATGTCAACTACATTTTTTTTTTTTATATTTTTTTTTTTTTTTTTTTTTTATATTCCACTTATTACTGCACCCCTCACTGATGTATTTACAACTCGAGGTGTGTGTTAATTGCCGGTAATTATTGCACGTGCAAACTATAAAATTCATTTTCTTTATTGCATTAATTGCAGAAAAAGAAATTTTTTTTTTTTTTTTTTGGTGGAATTAGAATTTTAAAAATTTGTGCAGACTGAATTCAATTCGTGGACACACGCTGTGACATGTGACCAGTAAATTTTCAACACTTATTCAGGTTGTAATTTAGCTAATTCTGATATACGAAGAGTGTTTGTCAAGGTTAAGAGAGGATTAGATAAATAAATAAAATATTATTCTGATTTTTTGGACAAGAGTTGCATTTAAATTGGGTTGGGTTGCGACGAAGCGTTAGTGGCTGCGGGATTGGGAAGGGATATTGGTTGGTTTTTGGGCGGTGCATTATTTGTTTAGTGATTTGTTGGTGTTTTTTGTGGATGATGAAAATGGAAGAGAAAAATGGGTAAATTTATTTTGAGGGTGGGAGTTTGATTTTAGGAGGTGGTTTTTACATGTTTTTACAGTTTTGTCCGTTTCAGTCTCGATCTATTCGTTTATCTTATAAATCGTGTCAGAAATTATAGCAATTCCAGAGATCCAGGAAATTCTTGAAAACATAGAAATTCTAGAAATCCTAGAAATCCTAGAAATCTTAGAAATCCTAGAAATCCTGGAAATCCTAGAAATCCTGGAAATTCTAGCAATTCCAGAAATCCAGGAAATCCTTGAAAAAATAGAAATCCTGGAAATCCTAGAAATCCTGGAAATTCTAAAATTCCAAGATATACTAGAAATCATAAAAAAAATCCAAAAAATCATAAAAAATCCTAGAAATCCTAGAAATCCTGGAAATCCTAGAAATCCTGGAAATTCTAGCAAATCCAGAAATCCAGGAAATCCTTGAAAAAATAGAAATCCTAAAAATCTTAAAAATCCTAGAAATCCTGGAAATTCTAGCAATTCCAGAAATCCAGAAAATCCTTGAAAAAATAGAAATCCTAAAAATCTTAAAAATCCTGGAAATCCTAGAAATCCTGGAAATCCTGGAGATATGGAATTCCAAGATATACTAGAAATCATAAAAAATTCAAAAAATCATGAAAAATCCTAGAAATCCTAGAAATCTTAGAAATCCTGGAAATCTTAGAAATCCTGGAAATCTTAGAAATCCTGGAAATCCTAGAAATCCTGGAAATCTTAGAAATCCTGGAAATCCTAGAAATCCTGGAAATCCTAGAAATCCTGGAAATCCTGGAAATTCTGAAATTCCAAGATATCCTAGAAATCATAAAAAATCCAAAAAATCATAAAAAATCCTAGAAATCCTAGAAATCCTGGAAATTCTGGAAATTCTGGAAATCCTGGAAATTATGAAATTCCAAGATATCCTAGAAATCATAAAAAATCCAAAAAATCATAAAAAATCCTAGAAATCCTGGAAATCCTGGAAATTCTGAAAATCCTGGAAATTCTAGAAATCCTGAAAATCCTAGAAATCTTGGAAATTCTAGCAATTCCAAAAATACAGGAAATCCTTGAAAAAATAGAAATCCTAAAAATCTTAAAAATCCTGGAAAACCTAGAAATCCTGGAAATCCTGGAAATTCTGAAATTCCAAGATATACTAGAAATCATAAAAAAATCCAAAAAATCATGAAAAATCCTGGAAATTCTAGAAATCCTGGAAATTCTAAAAATCCTGAAAATTCTAGAAATCCTGAAAATTCTAGAAATCCTAGAAATTCTAGAAATCCTGGAAATTCTAGAAATCCTGAAAATTCTAGAAATCCTGGAAATTCTAAAAATTCTAGAAATCCTGGAAATTCTAAAAATTCTGGAAATTCTAAAAATTCTGGAAATTCTAGAAATTCTAAAAATTCTGGATTTCTAGAAATCCTACATATCCATGAAATCCTATACATTTTCTTAAAAACTACAGTACAGTAAAATCAAGCAAAATTATTTTTAAAATCCGCCTGAAATCCTGAAATCTTCAAATTCACACAAAATTCCTAGATTTTCAAATCTTAAAAATCTTTAGCACATCTTTGAAATCTCAAAAATCGCTAAAATCCATGAAATCCCTGAAATCTTAAAAATTGATAAAATTCTAAAAAAAATCCGCCTAAAATCTTGACAAATCCACATGAAATCTTGCAAAATCCACATAAAATCTAAAAAATCTAAAATCCTAAAATCCTAAAATCTACAATATTTCAACAGAACTTAAAAATCCCGCACCCAATTTTTGAAATTTTCCACTCCCCGATCTAACTAACACGACAGCCATTTTGAATTTAGTTGTAAAAATCAAAAACCAAGTTGCACGGACCACTTCAAAAACAGTCTAGTTTGTGGTTTATGTTTATGCAGTTTTTGATGATGGTTTACGGGCCGTTTTTGGTTTCCATTACTTGTTTTTCATGTGAAACGAGCGATTTGCGCGTGTGTACACAAATTCCGCTCGTTTTGCTGAGTTTGTGAGTTATGGTTTTGCTGGCCTTACAGTCTGACCCCCATCACAGCGAATTCACTTAAATTGGAGACCCGCTTTTAACAGGTGGTTTCCAAATTGCCGATTTGGATCACATGTGATGAAATGTGCAGTTATGTGAGAATATCGTACGGGTGGAATGTTTAAGTAATTTTTAGCGGATCAGTTGAATTGGCATTGGCTGTAATGGTATGTCAGTGATTTATTTTTGGGGACATCTAGTTAAACTCAGATTTTGAGAAATTTATGAAAAATCTATCAGATTTTGAGAAATTTATGAAAAATCTATCAGATTTTGAGAAATTTATGAAAAATCTCTCAAATTTTGTTGAAATTTATAAAAAATCTCTCAAATTTTGTTAAAATTTGATAAATTTTGTTGACATTTGATAAATTTTGTTGAAATTTGTTAAAATTTGATAAATTTTATTGAAATTTGATAAATTTTATTGAAATTTGATAAATTTTGTTGAAATTTGATAAATTTTGTTGAAATTTGATAAATTTTGTTAAAATTTGATAAATTTTGTTAAAATTTGATAAATTTAAACAAAATTTGATAAATTTAAACAAAATTTGATAAATTTAAACAAAATTTGATAAATTTAAACAAAATTTGATAAATTTA
>JAQFXT010001524.1:0-17092 GCA_034683725.1 Strigamia crassipes | reverse complement strand
AAAATCAACATTTCTAACAGTTCTGATTTACAAAAATCAACATTTCTAACAGTTCTGATTTACAAAAATCAACATTTCTAACAGTTCTGATTTACAAAAATCAACATTTTAATATTCAGCCTAAAATTCAACTTTTCTGACTGCTCTGAGTGACAAAAATCAACATTCCAAAAACTTAATTTTCCGCAACATTTAATTCCAAAAAAAAAAAAATCATTTGACTTTAAAAACAAAATAAAAACTTTAGTTCATTAAAGTTTCATATACTAGTACTCCAATCAAAACTCAAAACCAGAATCCAGATCTCCTTCTCACCCAACCCAAACCAGCGCAACTTGCACCTAATTCCAACTAGTTTCGACTTTAATTTTTATTTCTCACACTCCCCATAAACCATTTCCAGTGTTCCACCATTTCCAGTGTTCCACCCGCCGTCTCATCTCTTTACCATTTTAATCTCTATATAAACCTGTCATCTCGCATCCCTGCTCCAAATCCAACTCCTCTCCATCACCCACAACCTGAAACATAAAACACAACAAAAATCCTCGCGCACCTACCGCGTTCGCAATTGCACCAACGACCACCCGCCAATCCCCCGCCAATCCCCCCGAAAAACAAAAACAAAACAAAACAAAAACCCAACACAAAAACGACGAAAACAGCACCAAAACCACGTGACTCTCATTTGTCTCATTTACCAAAGAGCAACGACCTCGCGAGACAATTGCGGCGAGAGAGGGCGGCAGGGGGAATAACTCGAGCGTGGGGTAACAAAGGGTGTGTCGTAGGGTCCACCAACTGACCTCATTTTCCTCATTTTCCCCTCCAACAAACACAACTACACTCACACTGGAATCTGCACTCGATCCAGGTCAAAGGTCATTTTTATGGAGGGTCCTTCACCATCCCTGTTGTGATTCCCATTCCCAGCGACCCTCCAACTTCCTCTCTCTGTTTCTCTCTCTCTTTCTCTCTTTCTCTCCTCACCTGCTCCAGTTGAGGTCCTCACTTCTCCTCGACCTGATTGCAGATTATTGGCACGGAATGTCGTTTTGATCTGAACGAGGGCCGCGAATGTGCCCTCCGACCTCCTGCCTCCCCCATCTTGTCGTGCAGCAACGTGATTAATGAGCTCATCGTTGAAGGGCCCCGCGTGCTCAGCAGGTGTCACGAGATGCCGCCCTGCAACAAATTTTAGATCATTTTTACATTTTTTTTTTTTTTTTTTTTTTTTTTTGGTGGGGGATTTAGAGGTGGGCCCCCATGCGGCGGCGGGGGGCCCCAAAATAATCAAAAAAAAAATTTTCATGTATTTTTTTAAGAAATTAAAAAAAAAAAAAAAATTTACGTATAGAACCGAAAAAATTACTTTTTTTCTTGTGAAATGCGGAGAATGGACCCCACGGGGCCCCTAAACACGAAAAAAAGAGAAATTTTTACATATTGGGCCCCAAAAATTACTTGTGAAATGCGGAGAAAAAAAAATGTACATATAAGACCCCAAAAAGTATTTTTTTTCTTGTGGAATACAGAGGGAGGACCCCAAAGGGGCCCCAGAACACTAAAAAAAAAAATGTGCAAAAAAATTTCATGATAATTTTTTTTTTTTTAATTAAAAAATTGTTACACATTGGGCCCAAAAAACATTTTTTTTTTATGAAATGCAAAAAAGGACCCCGCGGGGGCCCCAAAACACCAAAAAAAATTCATAACAAATTTTCCACACACAAAAAAAAAAAAATTACATATTAGGCCCCAAAAATGACTTCTTTCTCATGAAATGTGGAAGAAGAACCAACTTAACATATTGGGCCTCAAAAATAACTTTTTTTGTAAAATCCACAAGGACCCCAAACGACCCCACACAAAAAAAAATTTTTTTAATTTTAAAAAATTTTTTATAAGAAAATTTTGATAAAGGGCCCCCGCAAGGGCCCCGCCTCTACCGGAATGCCAAAACCGTACGTTTGCTCACCTGCACGCATGCGCGAGTTGAGATGTTATTACTTTTTTATTTAATTTTATCGAGGACTCGATGAATATTCCGTGCAGGTGTGGCCACAAGCGTCTCATTGTGTGGTGATGAGTGTGGTCCAGTTGTTCCCCCGCATCACTTTGTGTGTATATGTGGAGTATATACGCGACGTGTTCCATTGAATGCTAATTTCCGAGCCTCACCTCCTGAATCTACGACCATTGTTTCCTGTAGGGGGGTGCACGCAGGGGTGTCGTGACGCTCTCACCTTCGACCTTTTTGCCTTGAATTTTGGCCTACTTGAGCCCGAGGCGTGCAGGTGGGGTTTGGAACATGCTAGGGGGTGGGGTGGAGTGGGGGAGGGGTCGCGGGGGTGGATAAATGGATGTTAAAAGTACAAGTAAAGAAATTGTATCGTGTTGAGTCATGGATGACATGCCAGTTGAAGTTTAATGGCTTTTCTAACTGTTTTTGTAAGCGAAGATTTGTTTTGAGGAAATGAAATGGATGGAGGAAATGTCGGTTGTGGATTATTGGTGTAGATGATTACGTGAATGGATGGATGTCACAATGGGAGAAATTAGAATATGAATTCGATGCAAGGTAGGTGTGAAGTGGAATTTGGAGTGCAGTTTGGAAATAACAATGCGGATGAGGTTCGGGTTGGGAAAGTAATGTCAACATACTCGACAATAATGGTGGAAGATCAAGTTGAGGGTTTTTTTTTTTTTTTTTTTTTTTTTTTTTTTTTGTAAATATAAATATTATTTTACGTTGTTGGTTTTTTGGAGGTTGTTTGTTCGAACGAATAATGTTGTTTCGTATTGTTGTTTTGAACTGGGAGTAGAGGAATAATAATAATAACAAGATGAAACAAGACACTGTGAAATGAGAATGAAGTGAAACTACAATTTAAAGCAACAATGATTAGAAACAATAAAGTAAAACAGCATTGAAAAAACAACAAAGTAAAACAACAATGATTAGGAGCAACAAAGTAAAACAGCATTGATTAGAAGCAACAAAGTGAAACAACAATGATTAGGAGCAACAAAGTAAAACAACAAAGTTAAACAACAAAGTTAAACAACAATGTAAAACAACAAAGTAAAACAACAATGTAAAACCAAATTTTAAAACAACAATGTAAACAACAATGTAAAACCAAATTTTAAAACAACAATAAAAACAACAATGTAAAACCAAATTTTAAAACAAAAATGTAACACAAACAATGTAAAACCAAATTTTAAAACAACAATAAAAACAACAATGTAAAACCAAATTTTAAAACAAAAATGTAACACAAACAATGTAAAACCAAATTTACGGCGATTTCGCATCGATTTGGCCCATCGTCGAATACACAGCCTGAAACAAAATTTCACCTTCTTCACTACTTAGACTGAGAATTTACCACTAGCTTCGATAATGTTCCCTGGTGCTTTGACGACCAATGAGAACGGCCATCAATCGTCCGACCAATCCCGAAGCGCGTAACAAACCCCATTCGCTTTTAGATTGGTGGCCGTAGGTGGCTGCATTCACCATTTCGATAATGCACGCTCGTCCTTTGCGCCATCTGTTGTGTGCTTTCACAACCAAAATACAAATGGCATTTTGGTCCCATTTGAAATCTTCATGGTCGTTTCTCAGATTCTCCATCGGTAAATTCTCTCATAAAATACACCTCGCGTTTGAGTAATTGTCAAATTTAGGGCACGAGCAATCTTATCAGACAACAAGATTCGTGTGGACCTAATTATTTGACAATTACTACATACTGAAAGGTTTAACCCTAAGCCGTCGTACGCATGTGCACCGCTACACGTAATTACACATAACACAACGTACAGGACAACTTACACTTCTATTTTATACGTTGAATTCTGAACTTATAAACATAAAAATAACTTATAACTTATATCTATAAGTTATAAGTTTTTAGCAGTGACAAAAATGCAATCGCCAAACCTCTATTACTTTTTAACATTTGCTGACTCGCTACTTCTATAAATACTTGGTCTTGAGATAACCCATCATTCACATTGAATGAAAACTACCTTTTGCCATTGACTCGCAAAACACCTTAAACAACTGTTCAAAACTCCAGCAGTTCTTCCAAAGCTGCTATTGTAATATATGGCTGATAACAGATCAGGTTAACATTTACACACTACCCTTTATAGATGAAGACCAACTTGCAATAAATTACGCATGATTTGCAACCATACTGAGCAAATACGACACGTATAATTTGCTGTAAACCTTTATTACCAACTGAAACAACTAAAACAACACTCACTTATGCGTTAATGTCATCAACCGCACTAACTAATCAGCATTTTCCACGAAAATCGATAAATTAAATTCACGTACAATTTTTTTTTTTCATTTATTTTATTATTATTTTTTTTTTTTTACATCCGTCAAACAAAAATAAATTGTGACGTCAGACGGCAAAAGCGAAACGCAAACTCCTCTCGAATTCCAGTCGCGTCGCCATCCCGATGACGCGATCGGCCTTGACTCGGTTCGATCATTGCTTTAATTGCAAAGAAAAACCTGCGAACTTTTTGCAACCCAACGTGACTCCTCATCACGGCGGGGTCAGCGATTTCAAAGTGTTTTTTTTTTATGGTTTTATTTGTTTCCACGATAGAGTAGCCGCAAATTAGCAAGTATGGTCGGGAAATTATTAACCGATTTCGAATGAAAGGTGTCCTTGCTCTGAAAACATCTTTACCTCGACCCCACACGCGTCCATGGCGTCGTGCGCGCGTCTCTGCCACCAACCGGCAGCAAAAGAAGCGGATACCCTGAAGAACCCAAATAACCCAAAGGAAAAAACCAAAAAAAACCAAAGAAAAAAACCAAAAAAAAAAGAAAGAGAAAAGAAGAAGGTCAATAATCGCAACAAGAAATAAAACAAGGAAAACCAAATAAAAACGAAATAGGTTATTTTTTTAAAGCGCAAAACACAAAACACTAAAAACCCAAAAAATAATTTAACGGCCAAAAAAGGAAAAAACAGTTTTAAAATCCAATGAATATTTTAAAAACTCAACAAAGGTTTACAAAAAATAAAGAAACTTTAAAAGACAAAAAGAAAACAAAAGAAAACTAAAAAATCGTCATAAAACCAAAGAAAACTTTAAAAAATCGTCATAAAACCAAAGAAAACTTTAAAAAATCGTCATAAAACCAAAGAAAACTAAAAAAATCTACACAAAAATTAAATAAAACACAAAAATCAAATAAAACAGAAAATAAAACAACAACAAAAAACAGAAAATAAATATTAAAAAACCAACAATACCAAAAAAAATTAAAGGAAACCTAAAAACAGCAAAGCAAATCTAAAAACAGCAAAGCAAATCTAAAAACAACCAAAGAAAACCTGAGCAAAAACGTGAAAAATCAAAGCAAATCTAAAAACAACCAAAGAAAACCTGAGCAAAAACGTGAAAAATTAAAGCAAATCTAAAAACAACCAAAGAAAACCTGAGCAAAAACATGAAAAAAACAAAGAAAGCCTAAAAAAAACCAAAGCAAAATTAAAAAAAACCAAAGCAAACCTAAAAAAAAACCAAAGCAAACCTAAAAAAAACCAAAGCAAACCTAAAAAAAACCAAAGCAAACCTGAAAAAAAACCAAAGAAAACCTAAAAAAAACTAAAGCAAACCTAAAAAAAACCAAAGAAAACCTATAAAACACCAAAAATTCCACACAAAAAAACAAACAAACCCCGCAAAAGAAAGCAAAAAAAAAATCCACAAAAAAACCTAAAAACGCAAATAAATTTTGAAAAACCCGCCCGAATAACTCCCAAAACCAAAACCCCCCCCAAAAAAAACCCTCAAAAAAAAAACCAAAAAAAAAAAATTCGACAACGCATCGAGTTGAATCGCTTTTAATCGATCATCGAGGGCGGTTGATCCGAAGTGTGCATATGTGTATCTTCCATTACAAAACGCCCTGCGTTGGTTGCGCGTCGTGGACTTGCATACAGATGAAGCACCTGTGTTGTACCTGCTCCTTGTTTTATGAGTTCCTTTTTTTATGGCCCTGCTCGGGGTGGCCAATCTTTCCACTTTTTTTTTTCTTTTCCTCTCTTACCTATTCTCCCAAACGTATATACATTCAACTCTGTCGTCTTTGCTCAGGGAGGTGACTGATGGACTCAAAGTCGTCAGGTCAACTCGAGTGTATTGCTCGTTTCGTGCAAAGTCATCAAAGGGTTCATGTGTAACTAGGGTGTCAATTTCCTCCCTCGAGCGCCCTCAACGTCAAATTAGGGCCACCGAGACGTGGGGGTCGCCAAATCGGACAAAAACACGTCCATTTCCAGCTTCTATTTCTGGATTTCGACCAAACCGCCGTCCCCCCCCCGTCCACCCCCCCCCTACTCGCCAACGTCCAGCCTTGACCCCGCCGACCTAATCTGGGGTCAGGAGGAGGGTTTTTTAACTGTTTGTTTTCGGCGCTTGTGAAGACGACACACCTGTTTACCTCAGCCTTTTGGCTGTACGACTCTACGACATCGACGTTGCATCACCCCCCGAGCGGTGGCGCATTCTTCGGCCATTTTGCTTTGTGTTTGCGCTCGGTTGGTGGCGCGCACTTGTTTTATTAGACGCGCATTAGAAATGCAGATGCAGCGTGTGACCTTTGGACTCTTGGTCGAATTTTTTTTTTTTTTCTTCTTTTTTTGTAGTTTTATTGAGGCGCATGCGCAGTGGACGGGAAAGTTTTGATAATTTGGAGTAAAGTGGGACGCGCGTTGTGTCGGATAATGTCGAGATTTGTGTCATCGTTAATTTTGATTCGGGTTGGTTTTTAACGGCTGGTGATGCGAGTTGTTTTGGGAAATGTGCGGGGGGAGGGGGGGGAGGTGAGGTGAGCGAAAGGTTGCCCGGATCTGGTGCATGGGAACGCTCGTGCGTTGAGGAATGTACGGCGCAGGTGAAGGGAATTTGACCCTTGTTCGGAGCTCCCTGTTCATGATCAACCAGGATCGGGCAAGTGCTGTGCAATGGTTTTTTGGAGTTTTTGTGGGTGCGGGTTTTAGGTTGGGTTCAGTTCGATGGATTGATTGGTTTTGGATGGGTGGGGCGAGTTTTTTTTTTTTTTTTTTTTTAGGTGATTTTTTGTGGTTTTTTTGTGGTTTTTTTTTTTTTAGGGGGGTTTTTTTTGGGGTGTCGATGTTTTTGTGGGATTAAAACTGAATTGGTTGTGTGAAATTTGAATTTGAATAAAGGGTATTTGTTGGTTTTTGGTAAATGTATGTCGAGTTTTGGGTAGTTTTTGCATGGAAATGACAAGTTGTGTGCAGTTTTTGCATGGAAATGGCAAGTTGTGTGCAGTTTTTGCATGGAAATGACAAGTTGTGTGCAGTTTTTGCATGAAAATGGCAATTTGTGTGCAGTTTTTTCATGGAAATGGCAAGTTGTGTGCAGTTTTTGCATGAAAATGGCAAGTTGTGTGCAGTTTTTGCATGAAATTAACAAGTTTTATGCAATTTTTGCATAAAAATAGCAACTATAATGCATTTTTTGCGTGAAAATGGCAATTATAATGTAACTTTTGCATAAAGATGGCAATTTTGATGCAATTTTTGCATAAAGATGGCAATTTTGATGCAATTTTTGCATGAAAATCAGAGGTTTGTGTGCAATTTTTGCATGAAAATCAGAGATTTGTGTGCAATTTTTGCATGAAAATCAGAAATTTGTGTGCAATTTTTGCACGAAAATCAGAGATTTGTGTGCAATTTTTGCATGAAAATCAGAGATTTGTGTGCAACGTTTCCATGAATTTGTCGAATTTCGTGCAAATTTTGTGCAAGTTTTAATTGGAAATGTAACGTTAATTTAACGTTTTGTGCAATTTTGGCAACTTTTGCATAAAAATGAAAAGTTAAATCCAACTTTTACACGAAAATGCCATGTTTTGTGCTATTTTTGCATGAAAGTGACGAGTAAAGTAAAATTTTGGCATGAAAATATTAACATTTGTGCAATTTTGGTTTATCACATCTCATTTTTACGCAATCTTTACTTATTCCATCGAGTTTTGTGCAATCCTTACTTGCTACATCGAGTTTTACACCATCATTGCTCGTTATATCGAGTTTCACACCAATCATCCTCCGTTTCCCAACCATCATACGCATGTTCCATCCAGTTTCTCGTATAAAATACCAATATTTCAAACTACAAAAACCTCAAAGCTTTAATCCCGATTCCACCGCGTGACGAAAAAACCACAAACACAATCAACACCGAAACAAAAATCCCATAAATAAAATTCAACCCAAAAAAAAAAAAAAAAAAAAAAAACTTAAAAACTTAAAAATCACAAAAAAAAAAAAAAAAAAAAATTTTAGCAAATTTTAAAAACTTAATTCCAATCGCAAACATCGATTAATCGCATCGCGCAAAACACTGGCAGCTGCAACAACATCACATTAGCAAACGAGATCAACGCTCGCAGCTGGTGTCGTCCGTTTTCCCCATTTCTTTTTATTTCTTTTTTTTTTCCCCCTTAAAGAAGATATTTTTTTATTTGATAATTATACTTCTTCGAGATTTCCTTCCAGGTGATGCGAGTAAACGCAGAATGCGCACGCTTCATCTGCTCCCAGAAACAAAAAAAAAAAAAAAAAAAAAAAAAAAAAAAAACAAACGAGGAAAAAGTTGCAGTTGATTTTTTTTTCTTTCTTTCGTAGTTTATCGTGAAGTGTTTAATATTCCACAGTTGGTGTGCAGCACTTCGTGATGTTGCTCTTGAATTTCGCGCGTCGGGATGCGCTGTGTGTGTGTGTATGTGAGAACCAAGGGGCTTTGGGATGCGAGTATTTTTCCCAGCCAATTAACGTGTCATGGGTCGAGAAGGGATGATGGAATTTTGTGCTGATGCCGTTCCGAAAATTGTGCGAGAACGAAATTTGGCGCAATTGTGCGTGACAAATACAAACAAGTCATGTTTTTTGGTTGTTTTTGTTGTGTTGGGATAATGAAAAAACGCGGGGAAGAAAATTTTGATGGAATAAATCGGAAAAAGGGATTTTTGGTTTTTTGACGGGAAATTGGGATTTGTCGGCGGCGCGAGGTCGATGTATCGCCGCGTGGGAAAAGAAGAATCTTCGGTAAAATTAATTTTGGTTTTTAAATGTTAAAAATCGATCATAGTTTCGCCGATAATGCGATTGAATTATTTAGTTACATTAAAATCGTTTTAAAAGTGTTGAATATGTGGAAAAATAAGTCGATTTTAATCAAAAAGCTATTTTTTGTTTTTCGACGGGAAATTGAAATTTATTGTCTCGCCACATGAAAAAACAAAAATCTTCGGTAAAATTAATTTTTTCTTAAAAATATTAAAATCAATCACAATTTTGTCGATAATATAATTGACTCGTTTAATTATATTAATATCGTTTGAAAAGTGTCAAATATGTCGAAAAAACCGTCGATTTCGATTCAAATGCAATTTTTTGTTTTTCGACGGGAAATTTGGATTATTCCGGCGGCGTGAGCTCCATCTCTTACCGCATAGAAAAACACCAATCGTCGGTAAAAACAAAATGCTAAAAAATTCACGTAATATCATCAAAAAAAATTAAACAAAACAACAAAAATGCATCAAATTCCATCAAAATCTATTAAAAACATCAAATAAACCACACCAAAACAATCGATTTTAATCCAAAATCAAATTCAGTCTTCCACCGGAAACCAAAATTCACCGGCGGCGCAAGGTCGCTCCCTCGCCGCCTGCAACCCCAACAAACACCGGTAAAACCAAACCATCCCAACTCCATCGACAAATTCAAACAAAACGACGTGTAATCCATCTGAAAAGTGATTAAAAGATCACGTGCCTCGAGCCAAGACCCCATTGTTGGCTTAATCTAATTTTGAGCTAATGTCTTTTATGACATAGTGGTGGAATGTCGCTCTGCGCTCGATCCAATTCAGGTTGGAGTCATTAATTCGAGTTGCAACTACAAAGCGGCGGATGCGTCGATTTGGCTGTGGCATATGGCACCAGTCGTTTCGTTTCGTTTTGTTTGTGTCGTTGGAGTTGGTTTTCATGACGTTCTGTCCGTTCCGCGCGTTTATTTCCGACGTGTGTGGGCGTGGTGGGGGTGAAGGGAAGGCGGGCACGGCGAGGGAGACGCGTGCAAAGTGTAACGCGGGGGTCACTTAATGGTCGTTTGTGATGGCAAAAGAAGGAAGGGGGAGGAGGGGCGTGGGAATGACACCATTAAACGAAAAATGGCGTCCGTCTATCCCGAGGTGCAAATCATTGTCATTCAACTCTTTGACGTCATTTTTTCATTGTTTTCTTTATTTGTTTTGTTTTGTTTTGATTTTTGTGTGTGAATAAATTGATGTTGAGTTTGGTTTGATGTTGTGGGAGTGTTGTGGGAGTGTTGCGAGTGGTGGTGGGTTTTTTTAGGGTTGAAAAAGTGGAAGGGAAATTGAAATTGGAAGAGAAGATTGAGGAAAATTGGGTGGATAATTGAAAATTGGAAGGAGTTGAAAGAAATTGGGAGGAATAAAAATGTAAAATTAATTTAGAAAAATAAATTTAAATTTTTTTTTTTTTTTTTTTTTTGTTGGAAAAGTGGGAACGGGAACTGAGAAATTAGAAGAAAAAAGTGTAAAATTAGAAAGAGGAATTGAAAAATTGAAAGGAAAAGAGTAAAAATTCGAAGAGAAAATTGGAAAATTGAGAAGGAAAAAGTAAATATCAGAAGAAATTGAAAAATTGAAAAGAAACTAAGAAAGTAAAAAAAAAATGTAAAAATAGAAGATAAGTGTAAAATTGAAAAGAAACTGAGAAATTAGAAGAAAAAAAGTGTAAAATTAGAAGAGAAGTGTAAAATTAAGAAAAAAGTGAAAAATTAGAAGAGAAATGTAAAAAATTGGAAGAGAAAAGTGGAAAATTAAAAATAAAAAATGAAAAATTAGAAGAAAGAAGTGTAAAATTAGAAGAAAGAAGTGTAAAATTACAAAAAAGAAGTGTAAAACTACAAAAAAGAAGTGTAAAATTACAAAAAAGAAGTAATAAATTACAATAAAAGTGAAAAATTACAATAAAGTGAAAAATTACAATAAAAGTGAAAAATTACAATAAAAGTGAAAAATTACAATAAAAGTGAAAAATTACAATAAAAGTGAAAAATTACAAGAGTAATGTCAAAAGTTACAAGAGTAATGTCAAAAGTTACAAGAAAAACGTGAAAAATTACAAGAAAAAAGTGAAAAATTACAAGGATAAAGTGAAAAATTACAAGAATAAAGTGATATATCACAAGAATAAAGTAAAATATTACAAGAGTAAAGTAAAATATCACAAGAGTAAAGTGAAATATCACAAGAATAAAGTGAAATATTACAAGAATAAAGTGAAAAATTATAGAGTAATAACATTAAAGTAATAAGTAATAACATTAACAAGTAATAACATTAAAAGAAAGAAGTGAAAAACCACAATAAAGAAGTGAAAAACCACAATAGAAAAGTGAAAAACTACAATAAACAAGTGAAAAACTACAAGAAACAAGTACAAAACTACAAGAAACAAGTGAAAAACTACAAGTAAAAAGTGACAAATCACAAGAAAGAAGTTAAAAATCACAAAAAATGTAAAAGTTTAAAAAATAAAAGTGAAAATGTAAGAAAAAAGTAAAAACTTAAACAAAAACATCGAAAAACATTCGAAAATAAACACCCAATTACTCCAAACTCACTCCCCACAAATCACATTTCTACGCGAAACACAAACAAAAGGACAATATTTACACAGCTTAATAAACTTCATAAATATCCAACTCATTTACATAACATCAAAACAGCAAAAAAATAAAATAAAAATAAAAATAAAAAACAATTAAAAAACAAAACAAAAAACAATTAAATAAATGACACCAGGATACACGATACACATAAATACAAATTTACGACGGGGAAATCAAACCAATTAAGGAACAAAATCAAAAAAATTTCGAAATCGATTTTCCAAATCAAAAAAAAAAATTAAAAAAATAAAAAAAAACACCAAAAAATTACATTTTCTCATTCATTCATGAATGTTGTGAACCCGCGCGCCATTCACACATACATTTGTACATTTTCATTTTTTCCAGGCCCTCCATTGAGAAATTCAATTACATCCGACTTCTCAAGATGTCAAAGGGGAAATAGTTGATTTGACGGCCCATTGAACACATGGGAAAGTGTGAAAACGAGCCAAAAGGGGGCTAAATCACAGGACGGGGGAGGAAATGCACATTCAGTCCGAAGTTGCGAGATGAATCAGTGTGCACAAATTCCTGAGGTGATAACAATCACGTGTCCTTGGTCGATAGGATCGAGTCACCTGTAAAAGGAGTAGGAGATTTGCCATTATTTGGTCGATTAGCATATGGCGCATTCCTGTCTGATGTACTCGATGAACCGAGTCGCGGGGCATCGGCTTCCACGTGTCCTAATCACGTGGGGCACACTGCGAACTTTCGGGGAGATTTTTTTACAATGTTTTGATTTGTTTCAAGTTGGAGAAATGGTGGAAATTAATCAACGAGTTCTTTAAACTTTTGGATGGATGGAGTGCAGAAAACCGGACTCATGATCCAGGATGTTCCGAGTTCAAATCCCGGGCCCCTTTTTATGGAAAAGTGGAAAATCAAAGAGAATTATGCGAAAAATGTATTGATTTTGGTCGGTTTGTGCAAAAATTAGATAAAAATAATAAAATGAATTTTAATTGGGGCCCCGGACTCATTGGGCCCCGTTAGACCCCGAAATTCATTTACATCTGAAATCAAAAGTTTTAAAATCTTTGAAGAACAATTTAGAAAATTTATTTATACGAGGTTTGATTTTTGGGGTCCATGCTCAGGGGCCCCAGAGTAAAAGTGACGTATGGAGTTTCTCCCATCAATGCATTTTGGGTAATTTAGTAACTTATATTTCATTTATGAAAAAGATCGTTTCTACCGTTTACTACATAATCTGGGGCCCTTTTGGGGCCTACCACCAGTTGTGAGACTTCCCCGCAATACTTTTCCACTAAAAAATGACATTTTTCACAGGGATAAAAATCTTTTCCGTACATTCCATCCAGGGGCCCCAACGAGGCACCTTCAAGTCGGGCCCCGACCAATAATTTTCTGTATCAAATATTTAGGGCCCTCTAAACTGAAAATTATAAGTTTTTGCAGTTTTGATAGAAAAAAGGCCCATGCAACGATGGGGCCCCCTGAAGTCCGAACAAAAATTTTAACCAAATAATTTTTAATTTTAGGTAAATAATCACATAAGGCCCCAAAAAAAGAGTTTGAAGAAAGGACCTCAAAAAAAAATCTGAAGAAGGACCCCAAAAAAGGATTTGAAGAAAGGCCCCAAAAAAAAGTTTGAAGAAAGGCCCCATGCAACAATGAAAACCCCTAAAAATCCAACAAAAACAAATTTTAACCAAACAATTTTAAATTGTAGATAAATAATCACATGGGGCCCCAAAAAAGAAGAAAGGCCCCAAAAATATCTTAGAAGAAAGGCCCCAAAAATATCTTAGAAAAAGAGCCCCAAAACAAAATTTGGAGAAGAGCCCCGAGCAACATTGGGCCCCCTAAAATCCAAGAAAAACAAATTTTAACCAAACAATTTTAAATTGTAGGTAAATAATCACATAGGGCCCCAAAAAAGAAGAAAGACCCCAAAAATATCTTAGAAAAAGAGTCCCAAAACAAAATTTGGAGAAGAGCCCCCAAGCAACATTGGGCCCCCTAAAATCCAAAAATTAAATTTTTACCAAATAATTTTTAATCATTTGGGGCCCAAAAAAGGGCTTAGAGAAGGGCCCCCGTGCAATAGTAGGGTCCAAAATTAAATTTTAACCAAAAAAAATTTTAATTTTAGAAAAATAATCATATAGGGCCCCTAAAAATAATTTGGAGAAGGGGCCCACAGAGACCTCGTGACAGCACTAGAAAGAGCGCCGAAACGAAATGAAAAGTGTTAATTTTGTGGAATAACGAGCCAACGTGGCCAGGTGTGAGCCGCAGCCAATTTAAAGCCTTAAACATTCCAAATACGAACACGAAACGCGAATTTCGATGCAAATTCACGCATCTCCAACACTCACGAACTGCGTCGTCGTTTTTTCCCCCTTCGCGATGCGCAAACTTTTATTCAGTGGCAGAGAGCGAGAGCGCAGTGTCGGCCACCGAACTCGCAGCCGAGTCGCGTGTGAAGGTTAATGAGGAGACAATGGGACGCGTAACGAGTGGCCCCACCTTTTTATCTCTAACTTTGACCCCCAACCCCATCCGGGTATTTTGCAAATTGCAATCATCAACGTTGGAAAATTTATTTTTCGGCGCCGGGCACGAGGATTTCATGCGCGGCCTGACGGGGCCTGACGGGCTCGGTCGGCGAGATTTATCGCCGACTTTTCTCGGCGGTGGTTTTTGCTCTGGTCACGACCGACACGTTCGCGTTTGGCCGCGGGCCGGCGCTCGGAATAAATTTTCGCGCGTCTAAATTTGTTTTTCAGAGCGTTTCCAATGTTTTCTGCCGGATTTTTTTTTTTTTTTTTTTTTTTTAATGGGCGAAAATATTTTTACTCTCCTGCGGTTTTCCTTCTGCTTTTAACGCGCGCTCCGCTTTGCATAATGAAGAAGGTCGGAGGTGAAAGATCAGATCCCGGATATCGCCGTAAAAAGATGCGTTGCGATTCAACTTGCTTTCCCATATTTCTCGCGAAGCCCAGCCTTGTTTTTTTTTAACCTTTATTAGTCGCTCACTTGTGAATATTTAATTTTTTTTGAATTTTTTTTTGATTTTTTTTTAAAAATTTTTTTTGGATTTTTTTTTTTTTTTTTTTTTTGACTTTGGTTGATGTGGTCCAGTTCAGTTGAAGGTGAATTTGGAACGTTTGCGGAGGTGGTGTGTGGTTTATGGAGTTGTATGTGGTTGGTTTTTATTTTTATGAGGTTGTGAAAAAAGTCTGGACAGATTTTTTTTTTTTTTAATTGAATTTATTATTTTATTTTTTATTTTTTTTGGAAATTTTTTTTTTTGTTTTGTAATTAATTAATTTACGATTTTTTTGGTATTTTAAGGGGTAATTTTGTTAAATCTGAGTAATTTCATGTTTTTTTTTTGTACAAATTTGTACAATATAGTACAAATTTGTATAAATTTGTACAATTTAGTACAATTTTGTACAAATTTGTAGAATCTTGTACAAATTTGCACAATTTTCGTTTTTTTTAAATATTTTTACACCAAATTTGTACAATTTTCGTTTTTTAAAAATATTTTTACACCAAATTTGTACAATTTTCGTTTTTTAAAAATATTTTTACACCAAATTTGTACAATTTAGTGCAAATTTGTACAATTTTCTTTTTTTTTGGTATTTTTACACCAATTATGATCAAAAACTAAATAAATTGAAAGATTTTTTGTTGATTTTAGGCAGATTTAAAAAAAAACAAAGAAAATTTTATCATCTTTTGATATATTTAAACCAATTTTGAAGAAAAACAAACAAGTTTCAGCATTTTGATAATAAAACAAATAAAATTTCAAGTTTTCTTCTTTTTCAGGCCAATTTCAATTTAAAAAAACCAAACAAAATGTCAATTTTTTCCTCTTTTACAGCCCAAAATTAAAAAAACCAAATAAAACCTGACTACTTTTCCCCCATTTTAACCCAAACTCTAAATAAAAACCAACCAAAAAATCTAAAAAAAAATTTTCAAAATAATTTTTAGGCCAATTTTTCAATTTCCAGCCTAATTCATATTCAATACATAATTTATCGTCACGAATCTCCAATTTGCATCACTCCAACCGCTCTCACCGCTCTCAATCTCGTTTCATACTTTTTACCACCAATTTATGCATTCGTACATTAATCACGGGTCAGATTCTGCAATTCATTCAGTTATTCAGGTGTGCATCATCCAAAGTCAATTTGTTTTTACAATTAAATTAATTGCCTGTTTTTACGGTGAAATGGAGTCCACAGATTAGAAATGTGTAGCGAATCTTTTCCGTCCTCATCTGCATAACCTTGAATAAAAGCAATATCACACGTGCACTCAACTTCCTCATGGCTATCAACCCTCGTTATAAACTCTTCTAAGTGCTGGCAAACGCGGGGATATGAAGTGTCCCCACTTTCAAATCATCCTTGAACGTTAGAAAACACAAGGATGTAGAACATGTATAACGTACGTATTCAACTATATCAACTCAACTCGACCAACCAAAACTGGTTTTTCTCATCTCACTCGGACCAAATGTTTGTCATTTCTGGCCGAATGTCTCTATGTGAGTGTCTGAAGAGCAAAAAGGATAAAATATTGTTGTAAACTGTATCATAAACATGAGTTAAAATTTTTTTTTTTTTTTTTTTTTTTTTTTTTTTTTGGCAATGCAGGTGGGCATGTTATAAGGCGTTGTCTGCGACTTTTTATTTATGCGATACGTTTTAAATGTCACTTTGTTTTACAGGAACAAATTTTTCGGTTTGGAATCGTTTGCAATTTGAAATACCGTTAAAAATAAATAGATAAAGAAATAAATAAAATTAAGTAAAGGGTAATAAACCAAAACAGAAGAAATAAATGAAAATAATTTAAATAAAAACACAAAAGAGAATAAACAAAACAAAAAATCATCAAATCATCAAAAAAAAATTTTTTTAAAGAAACTAAAAGCAAGGCAAACAACATCGTAGGAATAAAGATAAACACCGAAAAATGTCAAAGAATTAAAACATCAAAAAATGTTTAAAAAAAACTAGAACATCAAAAGATACCAAAACACCATAAACTACAACCCCAAAACACCAAAATAAGAAAAAACTTAAAAATACCAAATGACTAAAACACCAAAAGACTAAAAGACCAAAAAGACCAAAAAAACATAACACTAAAACACGAAAACACCAAAAACTCTAAAGCACCAAAAGATATTAAATAACAAAACAACAAAAATACTAAACAACTAAAACATAACACTAAAACACGAAAACACCAAAAACTCTAAAGCACCAAAAGATATTAAATAACAAAACAACAAAAAT